>OU015500.1:81408215-81465715 GCA_907164885.2 Dolomedes plantarius | reverse complement strand
AACATCTTCGGCACCGCTCTCTAGGTATCCGACAGATCCAGACAGAACCATTTGATTTCCAGTAAGCACGTTATGCTAATCGGTATATTGGTTCATATTAACCGCATTCATTCCTTCACAATCAGTTTACAGAGTTTTTTGTTTCTTCCTAAACCTCTTCGGGCTTTGGTAGTTGAGAGCAAGGGCTTTTAAGTTGCAGTATGACTTTGAAAATCAAAGATAAGCAGCTATAGTCCTACCATTTGTCTTCAATCCCTAACTGACATGGAAGTCATTTGTAATAGGTGCTTTGATCAACTTACATATAAGTGATTTAACCACACAACCTTAAAGTTCAATGATTATGATCTATTATTTACTGATTAAGGGGCTTCCGTTGCGTTATAACCATCGTGATATATACGTGATAGTTACTGTTAAAGGTTTACTTTGAAACTAATTTTGGAACAGTTTTGAATGTGCCCAATAATTTCAGTGTCTTCAATATTTTAACAAAACATGCCACATAGTCATTACGGTTTATCTCAATACTACACCAATATTGAAAAAGGGAAAAGTTCTGCTTTAAATTTCAACAATTCCTTAGATTTCTTCAACACTCGTTTTGTAACAACTCTCGTGTATTGTGTCATATGACTCAAGCGGAACAGAGAACACAGATGCAGAGACAATCTCTGAGCCTTTCTATCACTAAAACTCCGTATTACAATCAAAGCGAAAAAGAAATTCTACTTCCAGAATGATTTTTCCTCTGGCATTCTGGTACATGAGCTCACTTTTCAGAACACCGAGATGTCAAAGAATATCACGCACGTATCTGTCTTCATCTTTTAGAAAATGGTCCAGAGAGGCTTTCTACACCTCCCCTTTCGGTAAACAGAAAAGGGCCGGTTTCAATCAGTCCCCCTGCTATTTCTGATTGGAAAGGAATAAGACAAAAGATTGCCTCGAGCAATTTGAGCTCGATAAATAACGACATACAGATCGGAATGTAGAAATAAAACATAAATTCACTAGAATGTACCCAAGAATTGGAATTTCTCTGATATATACTGACTTGAATTATATTAAATTAAATATTGACTTAACCTACTTATAAAGTAGAATGCAAATCCAGTAAATAATATGCTAATATTGTAATATGTTGTATAATGTGCATGTTTAGGACATGATATTCCTTTTCTTTTTCATATATTAGGGAAGGATTTTATTCTAAGTGTTGAAGACAAATTATAGAAAATAGCTTTAAATCCATTTGTGACTTATAAAAACCATAGCACTCGTAAAAGTACCAGAGCATTGTCTTTAATTGCTCAGAGTTTATACAAAAAGTACCCTCATGAAACAATCTCTTATCAAATATCAAATTAAAAATAGCTCAGATATGAAAACAAATTTTTATTTTACGGTAAAGTATTGATGTATTGTGCTTAATATGTGCTCCATCTTCCTGTATAACACCCTAGCTGAGCAGTACGCAAGAAAGGAATAACCTTTATTTTGGTATCACATAAAAACTGAACCATGTCTCTTTTAAGACTATTCAAAGTTTATTCAGCTTTTTGGATTTCCCTAATAATCTCCGTTGTTTTGGATAAAAAAACAGCCAAGCCCAAAATCATTTTCAATAATAATACTGGGCATATCCAATTTTCTAGAATAATTTAATTTCCGTCTAGCTGTTAAGTCATTCAGATATTACTGTATAATATGATCTTCTTGACTGTTGCGTTTTCGTGGAGAAATATGGCTTTATAATCTATACATAATTACAGGATTTATCTCTCAAAATATGGTTTTTGAAACTGTCAATAACATATTAGACATTAATCCTCATCCTCTCTATCCTTACTTTATCGTCGTCTCGCAACTGAAAGAAACTTCCCCCTCAACAACATAGGGACAACTTTTGCGATGGTTTAATAACTCTCGGGTCGGTCGAGTTGGTCGTAAATAATATTTTTGAGTACATCGTAGTAGAAATTAGATTTAAATACTTCCGCATGACCTTATTCCTATTTATTTACAAGTATCAAACATAAATCCTAGCGAGGCATCATACGTATTTTGTTTTTTGTTCCTATCCAGTTTTCATGTTCACTCGCTAGTTGACATTCTAGACAAACGTTTTCCTTAAAAACTCTATACTGCCCTCAGTCTACGTAAATGAACCCAAAATGCAGCTTGGGCATGCTAATCAGAAAATATGCTAACAGCAACTGAATTATAACAGAGACTAAAGGTTTCGGAGGTCACTAGAGAGAACATTGTAGAAGAGAATTTCAAAATTCGAAGAAGTTAACTTGCAGTCAGAAGTAAAGCAAACGATCGTCAGACATTCAGAGTGAAATAAAGACTGAGTTACGAGTTTCAGAGCTAGGAAGCTATCTGTGGATAGGGAGCAAGTTGGATTGAGAACTTCTGAGATACAATCAGACTTCATTTCGTGATGTCACTTCCAATTAAGAATCCTTAGTCGTCCTAGTGCGTTACGTTGAAATTATGTCATATCAACTTTATTTTTGAGTTTATGTAGCGTGGTGATAAATTTTCTGCTTGTTGTTCTAGTTAACACACAAAAAAATCCCCGAAATTTCCATCTTCTACCCATGGCAGTATAAAACAACTAATTAGCTAAAACTTAAAATTTATTTGAAGTATTTTTAGAATTTCTTTAGCGAGAGGGTCTTTGAGTTTTAATAAATCTGTAATTTAACGTAGGATCTAAAATGAAAAGAATTGCATTTACAGAATACAGTTAATTTTTGTCTGCTTTGAAGTGTTTTTTTTTAGCTTTGAGAATTATAATTCAATTCAATTTTTCTTACTTTTCTTATGTTTGATTATGACAAAGCTTTTGAAGATATTGATACATTATTGCTATTAATTTTACCTTATCAGTTTCTCATTCACAACTGTGAACTCCGAAACTAACATTTCCGATATTTCTCGGCTTTTCTTGAATGTTCCTAGATGACTTTTGATCTTTGGAGGGGGGGGGGGATTACGTGTCTATCAGAATGTAAATTACTTCTTCCAGACATTATTCATTTAAAATTCCAAACTTTACTATAAAACAAAAGCAAAGTTCTACATAATCAATTTACAACAAGAAGTAATAGTTAGCAAATCATATAAGACTTCATAAAAACATAAGTTTTTTTTGGGTAAGTACTGTTTAAAAACACCCACACTAGAAAGATGTAATCAGATATAACCGTTGTTTGGAAAATAAAACGTCTGTTACAATAAAAGATCTGTCATAATTTTTTGCGGCTACAAAAGCTCTCTTCACTGTATAAGTGGATGTAAAACTATTGATGTAAATGGCCTAGTACAAGTATTTTGGCTGCAATCTTTAAAATATATTTCAGAAGTCAACGTGTAGAATATTAAAGACATTAAAATTTAGCAGATAAATAGTACATATTCCGTAGTTTGATTTCTAATGACGCAGTCAAAAGCATTGTTATAAATATTCTTTTTGCATACGTATATAGAAAATAAATGTTAAATGCGCAGTTTCTTCACACTTTTAGTATTTTTTCTGTCTAATTCTTACAAATTCAAACACGTCCGTTCTCTCGCTATGAAATTATCTTGTTTTAAGAAGAAAAGTTTTTAAACTTAAACGCACTCTGCATTTAAACTTACAATTTTAGATGAGGATAGTCAAAATTGAAAAATGTGTGTTATCTAATAACGTATAATTCGAAAAATCCTTCAATCGCCAACATTAAACTCAAAGTATTAAATCGAAGCATTATATATGTGTTATACAGATGGAGTACAAAATAATACGAACACCTGTGAAAAAGTATGACATATTTCACACCTGCAGTACAGCCGCGCCACCTGCAACAGAAGTCTGCCACCTAGTGAGCGTGATGAGGAAGGTATCAGTCTCTCAACAGCAGTCACCTACGTTGCATGCTTCTATCGAACTGTCTGTAATAAGTTGAAATGTCAGACCTGTGAGAATTCCAAAGAGGAATGATAGTTGGAGCGCGTTTAGGTGGAGCATCGGTTACGGAAACAGCAATCCTTTTGGGGTATGCAAGGAGTACGGTATCAGCCGTTATGACAGCGTACACGAAAGAGGGTAAGACGACGTCTTCAAAGCACAACAGTGGCCGAAAGTCCAAGCTTGCTGATAGGGATAGACGGGTCTTGAAGCGCATAGTAGCCCGAAAGCACAAGCAATCGTTATCTGAGATAATATCCGAAATGAACAGTCATCTCCAGGACCACGTTTCAACAAAAACTGTCAAAAGGGAACTTCATGCTGCGAACATTTATGGCAGAGTGGCAATTCGTAAACCCTTGGTGACAGCAACTAATGCTTTCGAGCGACGCCAATGGTGCAGAGATCACAAAGGCTGGTCCCCACAGCAGTGGCAACAGGTAATATGGTCAGATGAATCGTCATTCACCCTATTTCAGACGACTTGACGCGTTTATGTCTGGAGAACGCCCATAGAAGCGTTTCATCCTGAATGCCTTTTGCCGACTGTGAAGCATGGGGGTGGCTCCATTATGGTATGGGGTACGATATCTTGGCGCGGTCTTGGGCCACTTGTTATTCTGCATGGGAGGATCAAATCCAATCACTATCTAAGCGTTCTAGGGGATCATGTCCATCCTTTTGTCCAGACTGTATTCTCTGGAGAGCGACCGCTTTTTCAAGACGACAAAGCCCCTATCCACACTGCTAGGTGTGTTCAAGAATGGTTCGAAGAGCATGACGATGCAGTTGAACATCTCGCCTGGCCCACTCAATCTCCGTACATGAATATTATTGAACATTTATGGCAATATTTGGAGCCCAAACTTCGTTCCCGATTTTCACCTCCATCCGGACTTTCGGAATTAGAGACCGCTCTGCAGGAGGAATTACTTAATATTCCTTTAAATATTGTCCATGACCTTTATGCATCTATCCCACGTCGCATTAAATCTGTACTTCAGTCAAAGGGGGGTCCAACCCCCTATTAATAAAGATTTTCCATTATTTCACAGGTGTTCGTATTATTTTGTCCACCATCTGTAGGTACTTTAACATTCATCACTGTGGTCTCTGTTTTTTACCTTATTGGCTTCATGTTCATCATTTTTATTACCATATACAGATGACATTTTGATACCATATACAGAGGGTTTTCTATAAAGCCAAATGAGGTTTAATTTCAAAAAGCTGAAATCTAATCATGTTTGATACTAGTGATCATGCAAGGTACTACACTCTGGGCAAATAATGTATTTTATCAGATTAAACTCAGCTGTTATTTAAACACCTCTTCGTCAGTTGTTGTTGTTGTTGTTGTTGTTGTTGTTGTTTATAATGCCCGCCGGCCGAAATTTATTCCAGACTAGTTCAATATCGGCTAGCGGGCCGAGGGGTGCTGCTCCGGTTTATAATAGCACCACATGGGTCGTAGTTCGATTTAGCCAAGTGCCAGAGCAATTTTGAGCGAGTACCCCCAGGGGCGGCATCTGGGGAGATCGTACCCTCTCCCACTCTCTCTGACCTCATAACTGGACTTTCAGGTCTACGGATTTAACTTACCCGTATCCGGTCGAGACACGGAAGAATTTAATGGCGTTTGCCGAAATTCGATCCGAGCACGCTCGGCAAAACCGGCGCGTTATCACTAGGCTACCTCGAACACCCCCACCCTTTCATCGGTAAATGACTAGTCTCTACTACCCAGCAAGCGCTTTTTTGTCTTAATTACATATAATCCGGGTAATTGGTAAATATACTTCTCTAACCAATCAAATAACCACTTGACACACTCTCAAGTATGGCTGAGTCGGCAGGCAGGAGACAAGTGTACTCTCACAGAAATATTTACTTTGGTTTATGTTTGATTTTTTTCACCAGAGGCATGTTGTTTTGTCTATTTTTCAAAAGAATTTTTGATTTCCTATCATATATTTGCATTAATTTCAAATAGGTGAAGGAGTGTGGGAGTGTGTAAAGATGGGGGATGACAGTCAAGATACTGGACCCCACTACTCAAACAGAGAATTCTTACAATATTTCCGTTTTCATTTCCCATGAGCGACGACAATATGCCTAAGCAGACTATGAACACATTCAACATGTTTTTCCATCAGTCTTCCTGAGAGTGTGTAGTAGTTTGGAGGGAAAGTGAAAAGGACTCAACCCAAAAATGCGCTAATAATGCAGTGTTTGGGCAGGTGGCTTTCAGGTTGCATTGCTGAAACTGAAATAAAGAAAACTAAGTCTTCCAAACATCAGTGGTCACGCATACTATTGAGTACATCACTGACCATACTAATTAGGAATATGGGTTTTTTATATTTTTCAAGCATGTCACACATTCTTCACTTGTTAGGCAAAGCTTTGTTCAATGAGTCGAGCATATTCCAGACAATGTCATATCGCACATCTGCTAGAAGAGTGTTACATCTCAAAATAGGAAAAGCTTTGTTCAATGAGTTGCGCATATTCCAGACAACGTCATATCGCACATCTGCTAGAAGAGCGTTACATCTCAAAATAGGCAAAGCTTTGTTCAATAAGTTGCGCATATTCCAGACAACGTCATATCGCACATCTGCTAGAAGAGTGTTACATCTCAAAATAGGCAAAGCTTTGTTCAATGAGTCGCGCATATTCCAGACAACGTCATATCGCACATCTGCTAGAAGAGCGTTACATCTCAAAATAGCCATATTTTTAGGAAGAGCTAACGAAGATATGTCGCTCACTCCTTTCAACAACGTCATATCTCGAAAAACGTGATTTTTCAGGAGAGTGATTTTAAAGTTTGAAAGTAGATTAATATATATTAAAAACAAATATTAATTCTGCTCTCTAGTGGCTAAATATTTAGTGCTGAGATATGAGGATATTGCAGGGATATACTATTCTTTCAGGGCATTCTGAAAACAAGCCTAACAAAAAATCGCCGATTTTTGAGATATAACGTTGTTGAAAGAAATGAGCAAAATATGTCGAAATTTCATTTCTTGTTTTAAGAATGTCTATGATAATTTTGGTAAACTTATTGTTCGAATCACTTCAGAAGGCAAAACTATATACTATTAAAGTTGTTTTCAATTTTTAAAGCATGATTTTGAATTTTAATTACAAGATATAAACTTTTTATAGTAACCTCATTTTGTCAAAATGGACTGGAAAGCTTGGGAAAATACTATCATATCTGTATGCTAAGGCAGAATCTATCTAAACTTTTCACAGCACAAAGAAAAAAACCTTGATAATATATGAACAGCAGGTTAGAATAAAATACAAATTTATTTTCCAAATAAAAACATTTATTTTCCAAATAAAATTTAATGAATAGTTTTATTACAGGAATATTTTAATACAACAACATTAGGCACTGACAAAAATCTTATTTTCATTCTTCGCGCATGAGCAAATCCCCCCTCCTATTTGTGGAAGAGGGTAATAAGCGCCATCTAGGAGACTGTGTTGGTACTAGGCTTTTAACATTATTCGAGAATGAGAAGCACTTCATATAGAGTACTATGGGGCAATTATCTCAAAATCGAAAATTTCGGAGATGTAACACTCTTCTACGTAGCAGAGGTGCGACATGAGTTCTTTGTGTACAATTTTGTCCATGCAACTCTTAAAACTCCCATTTCTCTCATACTGGGTTTTCAATAAAGGGTTTAAGGAGGATGCCATCTAGCTTATCAAGATTGCTATTGTGTTACAAGTCAATTATTTTCCTCTCTCGTCAATATTTGATGTTATGGTGTTTTTAATGTCAATATAAAGAGTTCAGGGGTGTTTATTAGTCTTATTAGGATAACTTTATTCAATATCGATTTCCTGAAAGTGTTCGAATGGTCTTACGCCAATAGATCCTTGCATAATCGAACTCTTATTCAGAGAAAGTCTTTTGCTCGTTAGACAGGTCCCCTTCATTTTGCACCATCGAATGTATGAAATGAAGCTAACCAAACTATTTATTTCCATCAGCAACACATTCTCCAGAAAGTCACAATTTACCCTTATTAATAAGGACTCGAGTTATCTCACATTCGGTTACATACGCCCCAGACTATAATTTTTCCACTGAGGGGGCGTCAAGAGGTCGCGTTCTCCACAGTGTGTTGGAGATATTACTAATGAAAATACTCAGCGACATTCAAGAAATATCTAAATTATATATCAGGCTTATTACGTATGTGCGTTATTAAGCATTCAGTAGGTCTCGGCATTTTCGAAAATTGCAGTGGCCATGCGTAAAACCTACACTCTGCCAGGATAATATTAAAATAAAACAAACGAAAGCGAATGAAATCCCATTCTTTATTAACGGGATCGAGGAGCTCCCTGAAGCAATTCGAACTCGATTAATAATAACAGAGAAACCGAAAAATGCAGAAGAAAAGCAAAAATTCTCGGAATTTCTCCTAGAATGGGATTTATTCTGGATGTATGCGATGAGCAGGGATAATACCGAATTAAATATTGACTTTCCTCATCTGTTATATGATGGAATGTCAATATGCCTCGAGATACATTTATTCGGAAATATGCGGGTCAAGATATAATGAAACTATGAAGTTAGTTTTTGCCTAGTATAAAAATATGGTCACCTAATTCCGATTGCGTAAAGATTGGAAAAGCATACGTTAACTGCAATGGACGAAAGTAAGTGACCATGATGTGCTGAAGTCAAATGCTTGTAGTTTATTATGCACATAAATATCAACTTTAATCCATTTTTGAATTTATTTTGCTAGCGGGAATTAACAGTTTACCTATTATGATTCTTTCAGCCCAATTTTATATTTCTTCCGATCTTACAACTGAGAATTTGAAGGTGGAAATGCCTCTTTAGATCGTTTGTCTCTGATAGACGCAATTTATTAAGGACATTCTAAGGAAAGGTGTGCTGTTTTTACCTTACATTCTTGGAAAATCAATGAAAATCGTTGATGATGTAATATATACACATACATATATTACATCATCCATATATTACATCATATATATCCTTCATCGTATCATATCGTATCATATCATCGTACCATATATTACATCATCGTATGATATATATTCATATAATATATATTTATAAAAATATATATCAGTTATATCATTGTAATAAAAGAGAAATTTGTTGAAAAATTTCACTTTACCTATCATTAAGACAAATCAGCTGGTATATCGTGTACAATGTTTTCAGAATTTATTATTTTTTAATTCCCGATTACTTTCATTGAAAAGCAAAGGTACAGTTTGGTTTATACTAATTTCTACTACACAACGTGATTAAGGTCTATTTATTAACCTCGATTTTAACCGATTTCTGGATGAATAGGTCAAAATAATCCAAGGGAGAAATGATAGTGTGGAATCTTCTTAGTTGACAGGATTTTAACCATTTTGAGGAGAAGGTAAAAAGAAAACATCACGTGATCTACTCAGTTACCGCAGTTTTGACCGTTCTAAAATGAGGGAAGTTAAAAACTACCCTGTGATCTTTCTGCTGTACTTAACTTTCACCATTTATACTTTAGTCAGGAATGGGAAGTTCAAATGAATTGCGTTATAAACCTATTTACTTCAATTCTGACGGTTTTCAGCAAGGTGAGAGAAGAGAAGATATTTTTTTCTCTTCTTAGTTACATCGTTCCCAGAAGGACAATGAACCGGACGATGGCCGAATGGCTAGGGTGCTGGCATTCAGTACCAGAGTCTGTTTGTTCTAAACCCACTCTTGGCAGGGACGTCCCACTCTTGGCCGTTCGTAATCGGCTACAAATGTAGCCAAAAATTGACCGCAGTACTCCAAACCAAATCCCAGGAGGGTGAAAGGAAAAAATGGTCTGTTTTATCAATATACCAAAATTTTGGTCGCACAAAAAGGATATAAAAAGAAAATGTGAGGATTCGGTTAAATGGAGTTACTCAAATGCAACTAGTCACTCTAATTTCGATTCCTTGGGGGCTAAAGAAAACAATATGAGAACTACCTAATTCTTGCAAGTGTGTCTTAAAAAGGGTGAAGAAAGTAAAAGTTCGTAATATTATGATCAATTTTTTTAAAAGCCTTTGTAACTGAATTGTTTCAAATATAAGAGCTTATAAAAGCATACAGATTATATGATGGATTAACATGTTTATTTAAAATCTTATTTCGTAACAATAAAAAGGAATTTTCCATTACTTTAAAATCGAAGTGAAGCAACTGAATAAATTACACATATTTGGTTATACATGGTCCACACGGGATTTATACCTAATAGATGGGTGTAATTTGTGAGGCTATAAATAATACAAAATGTACGTATTTATGTGTCCAGGAAAATTGTAGAAACCTTAGCACACGAATTCATCTTCGTTGCTTGAACCGATGCTATAACCCTTGAATTCAACAAATACGTATTAGAGGTATTTGAAATTATGATCAAGTCTGCAAATGTTACTTAGAGCACTTTATATTCTAACATTTTAATTTTGATCAACTAAAGTATTGAAATTTTTTATGCTATTTCAAAATTAGTAGTTTTATCATGCAAATGTTTTTGAGAAAGTTAGGACTTAAATTCAGATAATTCTAAATAATATTTCCCGATAAAACTTTTACGTTAAAAAAAGTGAAATAATATTTTTTTCTTATCATGTATAGAACTGGAAAGAACACGGTGTATAGTCCATCCTTTTCTGAGAAATATCCATTGGCCGGAGGGGAAAAACTGTAGCCAACTTTTCCCGGACAAAGTAAATTGTTTGGGTACATATTATACCAGTTAACGATTCATGCTGAGAGAAGCACAGCCCCGGGCTGTTTGTGTTAATTAAATATAAGAGGGAGACGCAGAGTTGGCAACCCTCGATCAGATTGGGGGTAAAAAAGGAACGCCAAGGAAGAAATATTCTATCTGATTGGGCTTTTTTTTCTTTCACTCTCTCTCTCTTGAGTTATTTATTGTTTAACTTTCAGATGTGATTCCCTTGTTATCTGTTTTGGAACAAATTATGGATTCATATTTTTAACTTATCATATGATTACATAAAATAATTTCTATACTTCTCTCAAAGTAGATACAATTAATGTTAAAACTCTGCATTCTCGTTAAGAATTATGAAACCCCTTTTTATCTTTTTCCTTGGCTATTTCATTTCCCCCTATGTAATTGAAGAGCGATTTGCCTGGCCTTCACTATATTGATATAGAAGGTCAACTCTTCGCCCTGTGGATGAAATATAGAACATCAGAAAACGGAATCGATGTCGTAACAAATAATCTCTAGGTTTCTAGAACCCATGACATGAATGCTCCAAACGGGAACTGTATTTCAGAAACACATGATAACGAACTTCGGCAATACTCTAGTTGTTTTTTGTTTGTTTGTTTGTTTGTTTTGGGAGGGAACCATAAACCCTCTTGAATTCCTTCTCAAAGCGTGTTTTTTTGCTGACTTGCTTCACAGGCGATAAATATTGCAATCCGGCAGCTTCTTCTAGTTCTCTTTCCATTACCTTAAACTTTTTCTTTCTCTCGGGCCACATGCATTTGTTTGCTACGTTACGTGGGCCGCAACACATAGTACACTATACCTCATAATACAATAATTCCAAAAATAAAACTCAAGCCTAAATGTATTCAAACTTATTAGAAATTGCGTGTGATTTTTTTATGTTGAGACAAACTTTTAACTACTATTTCAGACAAATCAGGTGTATACTTGCTATTGACTACTTGAAGAATCGGATATAAAGAATCTTTTTTCATATAGAATGGGATATGCATAAAGAAAAGTTAGGCTTACCTTTGTTCCAAAGGTTGTAGGTAACTTTGCAAACTAGTGGCTAAAACACTTCACACACATGAGTAAATAGACTGTAGACTGGTATTTTTAATCACGTTTTAATGAGGAAAGAATGTAATAACATGTTTTTTTACATGTATAACAGACTATGAATAAAAGGACAGCGACTTCAATTCAAAAGAGAATTGTTTTTAACTTACATTGTTCTCGCTTTCCGTATAAGCGCGTAGTCTCTCTACCCGTATTGTTCCCCCATCTATTGTCAAAATCTGTCACTATTCCGTTTCTGAGACTTGCTACATGTTACTTCACTACGTCATCAAGGTAAGAATCAGTAAGCCTATTTCTGTATACGTTCTTCGCATATTTCATCCTGGAATTGGATGATTCGCAAAGATACGTGGATATGAGCAAAGTGAGCAGAAGGTGGCCCATTTTTGTACTGTTTTGTACATTTTTAAGGCACTAATTTTCAAACTTATGTTTACAAAAGCACCTACCTGATAATGAGTGTGAGTGTTTTGGGCCGAACATAAAAGCTTGGTGGGCAGCACTTTGAGTATCTCTGGATTAGATGAACGTGATGTCATAGCCTCACCCTCCGACTGGCAGTAGCCAATAAAGAGTCGTGAATTATTTTACATAGAAGGTCGTTCGCACTTTATGGAAACGATTTTGATAGTTAAGTTTTATATAAAAATGTTGGAATTTTGCGGCGATTTGCTTCTATCTGATAGTCATGGTTCTTGTCAATATCTGTAGCTCGAATTTTCCCTGAAAGTAAACCTTTTCTTAAAACTGTCATGTCAATTTTTCAGTGTTCTTGGATGCCGTTTCCCTAAGACTCGTTTTAATAAACAGAAAGCACAAAAATCCATTGGAGAAGCTTCAGGTGATTTTAGAGGTATTTCATTGAATGGTATACACTTTATACCAGTTTCTGATTATTTCTTTGCTAAATAAGCGGCAGTTGATTTAGACGTGTGGCTAGAAGCTCTGCCCATATGAAGCTCAACTTTATAAATGTCCTTTCCCTATAAGTCTGGAATTTCTTCGTAAAAAATTGGTTCTAAAATATTCTGCTGATAGTAGAGTGAATTAATTTTGGTTTTACTTGAGACCTTTATTTACTTTTAATTTGCCTTTGTAACAAAATCCTGCAACTATCATGAATCCCTTTGGGAACTTTTCTGCACACTGACGAAGCGATTTCGCACGGTCATTCCCATCACTTGAGGAACAGAAAGTTGATCTTTTTTTTAAATTACAGTCACTTAAATACACCTGTATTTAAATACTTCTGTATTAAATACTTCTGTATTTAAATACTTCTGTATTTAAATACTTCTGTATTTAAATACTTCTGTATTTAAATACTTCTGTATTTAATGTCAGTTCCAAAACATGTATCTCATCTTAAACGTTATTATCGAAGAGTTGGAGAGTTGTCACTACTGCTCTACGTCGGAGTTTAGAAAAATAGGGGGGAGGGGGAACTGTTTGCATCGTGTTTGTTTTGATTTGTTATAATTATTACATATTGAAATAAACTGTAAATACTACGACAAAATTCTTTCCATTTTTTAAGATCTTGACTTATTATCAAATAAACGAATAAACACATGTGTTGCTCGAAAATCCCTAGAACAACGACGGCAGTATAATAGTGTATATATATTTTTCCCTTTTCATTTTTACTTGCATTAACTAATTCCTTGTTAGCAAGTTTGCGTGGTGTTTCCAAAAACTTCAGCAAACTCGGTAATAAAATGCATTTTTTACGGTTGTACACAGAAAATTTTTAAATTAAATCATTAAAACTAGTTTTAAAGAAATTTTAAGTATATGTGTTAGTAATTGCATTAGTTCTTTCCTCGAATCAGCGTGTTTGAGAGGTGTTATCAAAAGCTGGACTTCTTTTAGCCAGTACATTAAAAACATTTTTTTCAAAAGCTGGGAAATTTTAAGCAAACTCGTAAAAAATGGTTGATATTTTTAATGAATATAAATAAGAAACATATAAAAGGGATTTTTTTCGGGTGAGAATAAAAAGTTGTGTCAACAGAAAATATTAAAGAAAACTAAATGCCATTATAAATGCAATTATTGCGATTGAAATGAGTTTTTTTCAAGCTTTTCTGCGTTCCAAAAAAAAACAGAAAATCTACCTTATGCTAAACCAATAATATGTCCAAAAGAGTACGTATTAGTGCAATTAGTAATAATTCTTTGATTAAAGTAAAAGTTCTTGAAATATTTTCTAAATTACTCTGATGATCCTAAAAAGTTGCACTTCTGGCAACATTACTCGAACATATCGGCGAGAAAAAAATTTCATGTCGGAAAATATCCGAGGCCGCCGTCTTGGAATTTTTTCACACGTGGCGAGGAAAAAATTCCAAGATGAGGGACTGTGTCCCAAAACCACTTAGAGTGCTCGCTTAAATTTCAACTTGATGTAGCTAGGTTTGATATTCAAGCCCTAATGTTTTTAAAAAAATTTTTTGCCCAAATTTATGCCAATTTTTAAAATTTTTTAATTTCATTTTCCTCTAAGATTGCCCAATAGATGGCGCCATCGGATATGTGAAAGGATTTCGACAACACTAATATACAATTTGGGACGCCACAAGCACTAATTCAGCGACTATCGTCACCAATTTTCCAAGGATTACCACAGTCATTGAAATTCACACTCTTAACTAAATCGGAATTAGAGCCCTAGTATTAAAGAACAGTCATACAATCGATAGAAGTAATTACGACATTCGGTAGTTACATTCGATAAAATAAATACCATTTGTAGTTTACAAGGTGTTGCATTATCAAACTTATTTGGTGTCAAATTATTTCATAATTTCTCCCCCTTTCCGAAAATTTCATGAAAGTACGGCAGAACCTTCCAATATCGCTATCTAGGAACCATGCCTATCAGCAGCCTATGGACTATGCCATCCCCTATGAATCCTAATTTTTGGATTCACTGGCGTTTCTTCATCTTACCCCGACAGGAGATCATTGCAAGGGATTAAAGAAAAATATTTAGTAAACTAAAAGTATTACTTGTGACATGTTGTAATGTAGTAGAATTTTTATATCAGTTTGATTATATAAAAAATAGAAGCTGAAAAAAAACGGACTGATTATTACTCTAGCAAATTAATTCATAGTCCTTCAAGTAAACCTCCCATTCTTCCTCACCTCAGACAGAAAGGGAGGAGGAATGTAGAACGAAATTATAATGACCCTCTGCCATTCACTATATTTTAATAAATATTTTTCTTAATTTCAGTAACGAATCACAATCTTGATAATAGAACCAAGGATATTAAGCCTTTCCAACTTAGTTTCTGTCCATTAGCCCACTAAGTCACAGTTTTTGCCGTCAGTTTTCCTCCATAAATTTATAAATTTAACACATAGCATTGGTTTTTGGCCGGTCGTACGGAAGTTTAGACAGAAAATTCCATAATGATTGAAAGCTGTTCCTGATTCAGTATTTTTCAATCATATTAGAAATAAGCATTTTTCTGAAGTTTTCAAAACGACCTTCTCATGCTGCAAGTTCCTGTGAAAAAGGCGTTATCTAAACTTCCCAACTCAAATTTCCCAAACTGTAAATTAACAGTGTTGTTATTTCTAATGCCTCCTGGCCGGAATCGTATTCCAGATCAGGTTCATATAAGTTAGCGGGCTGACAGATGCGGTTCCGGTTTACATAAGGGCACCACAAGGGTAAGAGTCCGATTTAGCCAGGTGCAATCTCAATTTTGACCGAGCATCCCCAGGGGCGACATCGAAGGAGGGAGGGATCGAGCACTCTCCCACCCTCTCTAACCAAATAGAGGGACTTTCGGGTCTACGGATTGAACATTCCCATATCTGGCCTCGAAGCGGAGGTATTTCACGGCGCTTGTCGGGATTCGAGCCACTGAAAGCCGACGCTCTATCACTAGGCTACCTCAAGCCTGTAAATTAGCATTCCCTCAAAATTGTTCTCCCACCCCACCCCACCCATTTCTTTCTTCAGAAAATAAAATTTCCATTTTAGATCTATTATGCTTCTTCACGACTGTAATAGGTTTACTATACATTCTCATGCTGCTTGACCGATTTTACTTCCATCAACTCGCTAACGGCAATAGTTGTTTTTGAAAGAAATGTATAGTGCTTCAATCGCAGTACCCTTTGGCTGATTCCAGATCGAGTACTGTTGTGGAGATTTCTTCATGTATTAGAGATACTGTTCCACGCATCGTATATGCAAAGCAATATTCAAACCCTTCATCAGTGATCCCCATTTCAATACCATTTTCGCGTTATTACTTCCCTATACCAATGCGTAACAAATGATGTTTTCAAATCACCTTGTTTTGATCTTTAGGTTTTCCAAATGCTGGGAAATGAAAATTCCACGGGTACAAATATATATATATATATATATATATATATATATATTTATACAGGGCTTGATTTCAGGCGGAACGCGCCGGAACGTCGTTCCAGTACCTCTCTTCAGAAAAAAAATTATGATAGTTAAAAACATTTGTTTAATCACTTTTATTGCCTTTATTACTTCACGACAACACATTTTTGCTCTTGTTTTGAAAAATAAAACTTAGAATCAAATAAAATGTTCAATTTTTTGTATAAACAAAGATTCCTTGTTTTCAGACCAATAACTTGGAATACCCGCACACAACCCGGAAGGTTACAGTTCCGGCACCTCTATTCTTAGAAATGGAGCACTAAATATATATATATACAGTGGCTCCCAAAAGTGTTCGTACACTTACTATTTTCAATGAAATAGGGGTCTATCCATTAATTTAAATGAATATTTCAGAATGGGTATTTAATAATACGATTTATATTCTATTCTTAACAAAAACTACATGAAATATTTTAAAAACACAGTAAAACTTTATTTTTAAGAAACCAATAATCAAAAAGTAACAAAAACTTTATCTCACAAAAGTCCTCGTACACTTGTAAAATATCTCTAGATATTAGTAAATATTCTAATTTTTTGTTCAATTAATATTTAGTAGGACATCCTTTACAATCCACAACAGGTTTTAAGCGTCTTGGAACAGATTGCACTAGTTCTTTTGTAATTTATGCATCAATGTTCATCCATTCTCCCATCATAATTGCCTTTAGTTCGCTTTTCGTGTGAATGTCGTGTTTTCGTAGTCGAACCTCCAGTTCTCTCCAAATATGTTTTATTGGGTTTATATCTGGCGATTGAGGTGGCGTTTTCAAAACTTGTGAACAATTATAGAGACACCAGAGGCGAACGTTGAGAGCCGTGTGCTTAGGATCGTTATCTTGATAAAAAAACAAAGTTGTTTCCAATACCCAAATTTTGGTCTGATAATTTTGAATTGTCTCTTAAAATAGTTATATAAATAGCATGATTCGCTATGCCATCAATAAATACTAAATTACCTAGTCCTGATGCTGACATACACCCCCGCACAAGGACACCTCCACCGCCATGCTTAACTGTTCCTACTAAGTTCTTGGGTTTAAGTTCCTAATATTTTCTTCTCCATACAATTATACGCCCATCCGAACCAAAAATGTTAAACTTGCTTTCATCGGCAAATAAGACATTATTCCAATACGTTTAGGGCTTATTATCATTGATAGTGCGAAGGAAAGCCTAAGCTTTCTGTTTTTCTCACTCACAAAAACTTTTCTACGGACTGAATGCCCATGTAATCCAGCTGCTCTGAGAACTCGTCGAACAGTTTCAGGGGAAATTGAAGTAGAAAATGTTTCATTAAATTCTGCAGAAACTTTTACAGTACTCAAACGTGGATTTTTCACAAATTTTTTAATTATAAATCTCTAATCACGTTTTCTTAACTTTGCCGGACGCCTTTTCTTACCTTTTTTCGATCCGATTTTCTCCTTTAAAGCGTTTTATCACATACTGCACAGTAGAATGGGATAAATTAAGTAATTTAGCAATATTCCGAACTGATTGACCACTACTATGATGAAAAATAATCAATTTTCGAATGCTGTTTGTTGTTTCTTTACGACTGCGAACCATTTTTAAATAATAAATAGAATATTACGGAGTAGGCAAGCAAAAATTAAAGCCAAACGATATTTTAAATACTGCCACAATTCAAAAATAAAAATAAAGTGCCAGATGATAATTTTAATTATGAATTTATCCGAAAATATTTCAATGTACGATGACTTTTGTGAGATAAAGTTTTTGTTACTTTTTGTTTACTGGTTTCTTAAAAATAAAGTTTTACTATGTTTCTAAAATATTTCATGTAATTTTGTTAAGAATAGATTATAGATCTTATTATTAAATACCCATTCTGAAATATTCATTTTAATTAATGGATAGACCCTTATTTCATAGAAAATCGTAAGTGTACGAACACTTTTGGGAGCCACTGTATATATATAATGTTCATTGGAGTATTTTCATAACACTGTAAAGGAAAAAAAATCTGAATATTTATTGATCTCGAAACTTGCTTTTTTAAGTCCCCATTCAGCTGTAGAAAGAACAGAAGGAGAATTAAATGGTAGTTAATGCACGGGTAGCCGTGCTATGCCTACTGTTATCTCTAATAATGAACCTGTTGACCAAAAGTAACTATGCTTTTTAAGCATAGTGAAATGTTTTTAAATGCTAAAAAGTCACTTCATTGTCACTTCTGGTTCTTATTCTGCGTGGGTGAAGTAAAATAACCACGACTTCTCATAAAGTCTCTCTGAAAGAATAACAAGTTTATAGAAGACGGAAACTAGCATCTTAGAATAAAACTCAGTAATTAACTATCTAGAATTGCATTCGGAGTACAGCTTGTTATTTCTAACAATGTTCCAATTCCTAATAGATTGCTTTCTCATCTAATCTAACTATCTATTCAGAAACAACTCAGGGATGTAAGTCTTAACTATTTCCCCACTGTTTTCATTTCTTGATTAAGCGCGCTGACAGCGGAGTTCCCTTCCGTTCTCAGTTTTTTTGGTCATATATTTTTACTAAATGAAAACTTTATCAATTTTCAAGACATATATCGCTCTTTGTAGTACCCCAGTTCTAAAAAACTGAATGCTCATCATTCCCAATTTCAGGTACACTTCATCTTACTAAGCTCACGAATTTAGGTGGGATGGTTTTATGGTGGAAAAATTCCGTCAGCAGTAAAATTTTGCAATCATTCATCATGTAATTGGTGTATCTGCAAAATATTTATTGGCTACCTTGCCGAGCAGCTTACAACAAAATGAAACCCGTGTCCTAAAATGCTTCCAAATAATCTCGAGATGCGTGTTATTGTTGGTTTCAAGGGAGCTTGGTTTATCAATGGAGATGGTCCTGTAAAATGGAGATGGTCCTGTAAAACGTTTAAAATGGCTTCAGAGCTTCAAGACCTTTTGGGGTCTGATAAAAATCCCAAAAGATTGATGAAAAATAGTAACTCACGCCAATTCAGATATACCTGAATGTTTACAATTGCTTTTGATCAGTCAGATTAAAGGAATACATATTAGGGTACGCCTCTCTCTGAGACATAAAACAACGTCGTTTAGTTGTATTAAACAAATGAAGAGTTATTAAGCAGCGGTGGAATTATATGTTTCCAGGTGTTTTATACAATGTATATGCTCACTGGCATTCTTATCAGTATTATGAGGATTTTTCTTTTAACCTTTTCGGCTAAACAACTCCAATCTGATAAGTTTCGGAAAAACTATTCAGCTTTAAATGGGATTTCTAAACGGATTTTTATATAACATGTGATTTTTTCAGCCATGCTTTTACGTTTTTTAACGAACGTATTCATCTCTGATACCCTTACCAATATTCGATATTTTATGCTAAAAGTTTCCTGGATTTAAAGTAACACTCTGCTATCTCTTTTTTTTCGTTAAAGAATGTCACATACAGCTTTTCTTGACAAACCCATAATTTCAGCCTTTTCTTTTCTTTCGGATGCTTCTGACAAACGCTTATCTGTTATCGTGAAATTTAACTTTCTTTCGTCATTGCTTAAAAAATATTATTACGCATGTATTACCTGAATCTGATTCTATTACTTAAAATACAGAATTAATTCCTTATTTTATCCGTGTGAAAAGGAAACAGAAAAGCATGTTAACGCACTGAAGATACGCAGAATTATGTATTTTGTTTTAATGTTTCATTAAGCTTTTCCCTTGATTTGTCTTTTCTCTGTTAAATATCGCTTTTAATGCAAGCAACAATATATAAATGTAATGAAGGTAGAGAATAAAGTATTTATTATATTCAAACGTATAAAATACCTTCTCTTTCACTTTTGAAAAATAAAATATTTCCCCTTTTCTTCTATAACTTACTAAATTCAACAGAACAAAAATATTCTTAAAGATTGAGATTGAAGATATTTTAGAGAATAAGTTAAAGCCTTAACCTCAACCCTTTTCACAGTCTGCCAAAATTTTTACTCTTACAAGAAGTTTCAGTACCAAATTGTCAAACTTCTCATGAAAGCAGGCAGGGTTTACACCTTTTATGTCCCTCAAGAACTACAAATCCATGAATCTTTAGATGCAAGTTGTCCGGGCTAAAGGTATCCAAAAGTTATGACTTATTTTTACGGAACTACCCATTAGAATTTAAAAATATTTATTTAAATAGAAATAACATCTCACCAAGTTTTAATAACAACCATAGATTTCGATCATAGTAACATAGATTTCGATGTGTATACCTTTTGTAGCACGACAAACGTCTAAATGGTAATCCAGTTCTCTCCAAGTGTTTCGTAGCAAATCGGGAGTTATTAGACAGTTTTGCTTGAGGATTCATTAAATCCGTTGTGTATAAACAAAAAATTTAAACTGTGGATGAGTTGAAAAAGCGTATTATTCAAACAATTCGTGTAATGACTCCTCGTACATATATATATACATTATATATATATATATATATATATATATATATATATATATATATATATATAAGACAAAGTTAAAGCAATTTGTTTTAATGCCCTATACTAATATTGTTCTTTGATATTTTAAATTTATGTTTTGGCTTTTCAGCCTTATTTCAATTGATTGATCACACATACATCTTTGTTAATTTATATATATATATATATATATATATATATATATATACATACAAGTAAAGAGACAAACGATCGTATATATAACTGATGCAATTTATTTTACACGAATCTGACGTTTATTTCACTCTTTCGTGATTCAGAAATCAAAGTCTTTTCTCAACTGTTCCTTAAGAAAACCGAATATCTGAATTCAAACATTTCACAGCCCTATTTATCTTCTTATTCAATTCCACCATTTTGAGCTTCAGACTAATTGTACCTGAATTCTCGTATATCCCTTGCTCACTTCTCTCACTTCATCCCACAAATCAACTGCTTATATATTGGCCACGTCGATTTCAAGGTTACGCAAAGCGGTATTTCTCCTATCGTTATCGGTCTCCAAAATGACCAGTAAGTGTGAAGCAAATGACAATTTGATGTGAGCACTTTTCTTTCTTCCTTCCTTCCAACCGGAGTGGAGTGGAGTGGAATGCGAAGAAATTGTGTTCCTACGGTCAGATCTTTTATTTGTTTTGGGTGGTTGAGCGCAACTTTGTTTCTCCTCACTGGTATCGCATATTAAGAAATAGCTCTTTGTTTGTGTTCCGCAAAATAATGTTTCTGAGCTCTTTTATAAACTTTCTGCTGAAAATATGAAAAATAGAATTGACTTAACGGTCTCTATGGACATTTACAGGACAATTTGACAAAATAATGTAAATAATATTACTGCATTTTTTTAGTTAGTTGAGATATTTTAAATGTCTTTAAAGAAAAAATTTACTATTACTCTAACTGTTAGACATACTTAGAACAAGTGGCAATTACAGACTTTAAATGTTTTAATGAATAATTATATCCTAATAGTTTGAAAGGTATTATATAAATCTAACAGAGCAAACACAACTGTTTAAAATATACAGTAGATACTAATAAATCTCAGTTTTTGATGTCAAGCATTTAAAGCCAGCAATATTTGTAAGGTATAGTACAGCAATATTTGTAAGGTATAGTACTGCAGTAAAGATGACATTTCGTCATCTTTACTGCAGTAAGCTATGACAATTCGTCATATCGCTAGTTTCAAGCCAGAATGGATATCAGGAGGCTGGTTTAGAAATAAAGAGACATGCATGCGTGTTCGAAATCCACTGCTGTCAGAAGGTCATACCAAACCGTTTAAACCGTAGGGTTAAACATGTTTGGCTGGTGATGCCTGCATATTGCAGCACTGACTCCATATAAAATAAGATGCAACCTTACAAAAAAACTAACAATTTATTAAAACTCGAAAAAACAACGTACTAAGTTTTAAGGGTGAAGGTCGGCAGAAGGTGATCAGGCAGTCATTGATTTGCATATTCTCTACCGGTTCTTCACGGCGAAGTGTTCTTCTTCGACAGAGTTCATTCTGGTAGTTTCTCTCCCGTTAGCGCTGCTTCCGAAGCAGAGGTCTTTGCGTGGTAGCGTGTTCTACGCCACACATTTATAACATAACTTATAGCTGGTGATGCCTGCATATTGCAGCACTGACTCCATGTAAAATAAGATGCAACCTTACAAAAAATCTAACAATTTATTAAAACTCGAAAAAACAACGTACTAAGCAACGCATTAACAATACGTAACAAGAATAAAACCTCCTGGCTTAAACATTGGTGCATACACACCACGCGGCGATCCGGATTGCATACCAGTGCACAATGAGGATACAATCAGGCGTAATCCTGCCACCTGCACACTCGCTCTCTCTTTTAAGGGTGAAGGTCGGCAGAAGGTGATCAGGCAGTCGTTGATTTGCATATTCTCTACCGGTTCTTCACGGCGAAGTGTTCTTCTTCGGCAGAGTTCATTCTGGTAGTTTCTCTCCCGTTAGCGCTGCTTCCGAGGCAGAGGTCTTTGCGTGGTAGCGTGTTCTACGCCACACATTTATAACATAACTTATAACTGGCTTGTAGTGAAAACTCAATGAAAGAAAAAACTGACAACCATTTTGACACTTAATTTTGACACTTTATTGTCATTTTTCCCATCGATTTCAAAACGAAAAACATTACTTTGAGAGAACAAAAATTCAGTCATGTTATCAGTTGGAACTGTTTAAAATGTAATAACATTTGTTATTTTAACCTTAAATATAAGTACAATAGTGCTTTAAAGTTTGAGGAAGTTTGCAATAAATGTTAAGTAATGAATGTATATTAACATTTGAAAATAATAAATACCTCTCATTTATGCGCGAAAAATACTTTTTAAGTGAGATACTGCAGCCATTTCGATTATTGCAGAAATCCTGAATTTATCTTAATATTTAGAAGTTTTATGGTTCCTTTTTAATATTGAAAAGATACTGAGGATACTTTTATATTCTTTTACATAATTGAAAAGTAAGATCATTGAACAAGTTTTCACTTTTCCTAATTTTCAATATTTTAACTCTTATCATACCACATAGACTTTTTCAAACATATCTAAACCGATATTAAATAAATGTAAATTGTTAGATGGATGTTGAATATTCTTAATACAAAGGTTATAAGAGTAGCTGCTCGAAGACTGTTGATGGAGGGAGAGTAACGATTCAGTACGCAATAATATATATATTGCGTACTGAAATGAAATTAATTTAAATAAATGAAATAGTGCAGTCAAATAATACCTTGATATAATGAGTATTTCTTTAGGTTCATAGTTAATAATAATATAATTGAATGTGTACTAATATTTGTATTGTGTTAATAAATTAATGTATTGTTTAGAATTCAGAGTAATGGTATCATTGCTTACCACTATACCCAATCACGACCCACCCAAAGTAATACTACCACATAATGGTGCCGTGACCAGGATTCGAACCTGGGTTATTGCGGACACAACGCAATGTACTAACCACTATACGATCACGGCCACTATATTGCACACGGAACAGGCAAATAAATGCTTACTACTTCAGAAGGGCATCTAATTACAATTCGTATGTAAATGTCCTCATTATTAAATTGGACTTCATGGCAATAGCCATCAACAGTCCAATGTACAGTGCTTTATGTAATTCCATTTTTCTTGATAAAGGTACAAAGGGGATCCTATATTTTTCTTACGCCAAAAACTTTTCATTTCTTAGAGAGTAAAACGTCTCTATAGTATACAGTAATGGTTCCGAAAAAAAGTGGCCGTTTTGAGGGGTGGCCGTCGAATAGGAGTTGCCAACTAAAGCAGTTTCACCGTATTTTCACTTTCTTTGATAGAGCTAATGCTGTGTTTTTGCCTTTTCCTATATGAAGTTTTTCGACATTTTTTTAACATAAAAAAATATTCATGCAAGTGATGTAGTATTTAACCGATGATTCCGAGAACAATTTTAGACCTATTCATGTGCATCTACCTCTCCAGATTATAGAAAAATCAACTTTCTACGCAGTTAGTAATGAATTAAAATACTAGGGATGTCTACAGAATCGCTTTCTCACTTGACGGAACTAATTTGAGCTATTACAATTTGAGGTTCCGAAGAAAATAAATAAAATATGAACTTAACGAATTTCCAAGCATGCATACCTCCTTATAAAGACTGTAACAGCAAAAAATCAACACCATACAAGAAGTTGATACCGTTACTCCTACCTCAGCACCTCTTTTTCACTCTATATGTAATTATTTCATCCAAGTTATAAATACATCAGTTTGATGTAACGTCAAGGGCTTAATCATAGGTAGGCCTGGGCGATTTAGAGATTTCTTAAATCGATTTATCATCAGTCTAACATCGCTATTTAGTGATAAATCGATTTAACTCCGCTGTAGAATATGTCCCTATCTTGACCCCCCCCCCCCCGCACGTATATGTTTTTAAGCTGAAGATGTTAGCCATCTTTTATAACAAAGACAATATAAATAAATTAATTTTATTAATTAAACTTAGAGGGGGAAATTTCATTTGAAATATAATAAAGATTAGAAAAATTACTTTCTCTGAATTAAACTATTCATTGAATGAAATAATTTTAAAATAATTATTCTTCTACATTACTTATACATCAGTAATGGCAAATTTGTTGCACATTGGCAAATTTCTTGCCAAGGTTCTACATGCCAGAAAAAAATTTGAAATTTCAATAAAAATAAATTAGTTGCTTTGCTTGATATGCTCAAGTCAAAGAAAAGTGTGAATTGCCTGGAAAAATAAGTCTCGTTTTAAATAGGTGGAACAGGGATGATTTTAAAGAGCTGTTTAATACAGAATAGTTGATTATAATTAATACCTTGAAATCAACAACATACCAACCTGATAACAAAAATCTTGAAAGTAACATGAAATAAAAAACTTAAGTAAACTGTAACAAATCATAATAGTTTTCTTCAAATATAAGTAAGTACTATTAAAATATTTAACTATCTATTGACACTTATATATTTAATACTGTACTATTTAATATTGTACTCTATCTCTTTAATTTGTTTATTATTTATTACAAACATACATATTTTCAATTTAGTACTTTAATTTTGGTACTTTGATAAATTCTATTTGACATCTCTGCTATACATAATTAATAAAATTGCAATTATTACTGCCTATGCGTAGCTTAAATCGAATTCTGGCGCGTGGATCGTCTTCCTTAAATCGTGTCGGCGATTTAGCAAGCAGGGCGCATGCGCAGCTTAAATCGATGTTGGCGCGTGGATCGTCTTCCTTAAATCGGGGTGGCGATTTAGCAAGCAGAGAGCATGCGCAGCTTAAATCGATGTTGGCGCGTAGATCGTCTTCCTTAAATCGGGGTGGCGATTTAGCAAGCAGTGCCCATGCGCAGCTTAAATCGAATTCTGGAGCGTGGATCGTCTTCCTTAAATCGGGGTGGCGATTTAGCAAGCAGGGCGCATGCGCGGCTTAAATTGATGTTGGCGCGGGCCGTAACTGCATTTTTCGTTCGTTTTTGCATCGGAATTCCGGAATATCGCGGTCGCGGATGTCGGTGTTATATCGATGTAGTGCGTTACATCGGAATTTCGATATTTCGCAAACGATGTTAGCTCTAAATCGCATCGTCGATATTAGTACTAAATCGATATTTGCGTTACATCGATATAAAGCCCAGTCCTAATCATAGGTATACATTTTTTTTTAATTTTAGAATTAAAGTTGAATAAAATATTTGAGAAAAAAGATAAGTGTCCATTTAAATAAGATACAAAATTATTCATCTTTATTTTGCATCTATAATACCTTATATATGCAAACAGTGTTAATTAACGGAAGAATATTTTTATTTAAGAAACTAATTACTTAACTGGAACCAACAAATTTCTATTGGGTTTAAAATAACTTGAATAGGGAATTATATGTATGTATGTATATCCATAAATGTCAGTGTAAAGCTTTATCTATCTATCTCTCTATCTCTCTCTCTCTATGTGCATATATATATATATATATATATATATATATATATATATATATATATATATATATATATATATATATATATATATTACAAACATATGTTTTCCACCGGAAAATTTCTAAAGAGTATTTATGTAAGAGACAAATTTTTGTCCATCTTGAGAAGTTCCTGTTAAAACGATCATTTGCAGTTATCAGAAATAGGAATTCTCCCCACATTCTAGTGAATAAGCACACTTTTTAAACAATTGTATACAATTCTGTATGAACAAATCTTACATTTGAGATCATCTGATATTCTAGTCACATTCAGATATAACACGGAAAAGGTTTTAAAGCGTATGACATCTAGAATTTAAGATCATTTATAAATTCTCTAAAAGAGTATTTTGAAATTTATGCCTTTACCGAAAACGTACTAAAACTACACATTATTATTTAGTCGAAAAGCAAAACAAGCTCATTTCCACTTCACACTCGGCAATGACGAAGAAAAAGTCTGAGACAGTTCTAAATATTTCCCTGATCAGCGACGCTAAAAGAACAAATTTCAAGGGGGTTTTCGGCAGAAAAATCCAACCAAGAGATATATTGCCTTCTTACCACAAGAAAAGAGGGAGAATAAAGCCTGTTTTCTTTTCTTTCCCTCTTTTTTCTTTCTTTTGGACCCCACAAACAGAGAAATCGCATCTATTTCCATGATAAAATTAGATCTCCGTGAAGAGATGATGCACTCATTTGATTCTTACCTTCAATGATATTCCAACCTTAACATAGTTGCTACAACGTGAAACACGCTATAGAAGGGATTTCTTTCAAAGAAAAGTTGAAAACTAAAACATAAGGTTAAAAGTCCTTGAAATTTTTTTTGAAGTCTAATATAACTGCTGATGGAAGCGCAGAAAAAAGTAACTTTGTTTTTTATACGCGGCTGTGAGAAACGAATCTTGAAAATCAAACTTCATTTTTGTGCATAAAAGCTTTTGTTGTACAATTACCTTTCTAAGCTAATCACGGTTTTTTTATTGGGTGAGGTGGGATTCATTATTTTAATCCTTTGCTAAACAATGTAATAAAGTAGTAAGGAAAAATAAATTAATTTCACACATTTTGCTAACTAAATCAGTTTCAGCTCTTTCTTTTAGCCCCTGCTCGAACACGTAGTCGTACACCATATGCTATTAAACAAACTAGAAAATCTTAAAGATAATTATGGACATTAAATTAATTACATTAAAAATTTTACATTGATTTTTAATATTCTAACTATCTTTCGTACTTGGATTCTTTTTATAGTGACAGAAGAATAACAAGTTTATATATATTTATATACAAGTTAGGATCAAAAAGTTCCAAGACTAATTATTGTAAAATTATAAAACATGAAATAAACTTTAAAATCAACATATATTATGAAGCCTGATAATAGTATTAAAATTTTCCGCTAGATAGCTTTCTTATTGCGCATTCCCATAACCCAAAATCGATTGATTTTTACAAGCAAAAAAAATTAAAACGGTGGGCTTTGAAAATGTCGCAATATGAACAGAGGTTATCCATAAAATTTTGTTTTTTATCAGTAAAGAATGCATCAGAGACTGTATAAATGATAAATAAAGCTTACGGTCACAAAGCATTATCAAGAGGAATTATTTTTAAAGGGTTTAAGCAATTTAAAGATGGCAGCGCTTCACTGGGACATGGTGCAATGTCCGTGTAGTGTCATTGAATTAACAGACGATGAATTCACAAACAAACAGACGGTTTTTTTCTATTTAGACAGGGCAAACTACGAACTACAAGCATCATATTTACATTCAAACATAAAAACACATAACTTTAACAGCTTAAAACTCAGACTTCTAAGAAAGTCGTACTATACTAAAAGTTAACCTACTCGAACGTTCCCCGGCGTTCTACTGCTCCCACATTCAAAACATCTCTTATGGTGCATATACATTGGTGCAGAGTTCTCTGCATGTGCCTTGGGGAATCCAGTGATTTATGTTTACTCTGTACTCTGTATATGCGTGGATCGCCTCCTCTGGCTGTCCGGATACATAGCATCAAAGAAAAGGCGGGGGTCAGCGGGTCAAATGGTGTCGAGCGGGGTCGGGGGAGACACCAGATCAAAGAAACTCGAGGGACCTTGGGGGCGGGAATGGGGTGGTTCTAAATGCCGTGACTAATGTGATGACAGGAGTCGGGGGTCTGCAGGCAGAGAACTCTGCACCAATGTATATGCACTATTATATACGAAGTCCAGAGAGGGGAATCTCTTCCCTATCAATGTGAAAAGGCTGGGAGGGGGTTGGCTATATGACAGTTCGGATGATGCCAAATTCGGATAGACAAATCCAAAGGCAAGGTCATGCTAGAATTGTTTTGTTTTTTTATTGCAGAGGTGTCATTCATTTTGAGTTTACACATGAAGGACACACTGTAAATAACGTAATGTAAAAGGCAATATTAGGGCGTCTCGAAAAAGCCATCAGAAGGAAGAAACCGGACAAGTGGAAAGAAAAAATCTGTAAACTACTCCATGATAATGCCCCAGTACATCTATCTGCAATTGTGGCTGAATATCTAGCTAAAAATTCTGTGACTGCCTTGATACAGCCTCCATACTCACCAGATCTTGCACCTTGGGATTTCTTTCTTTTCCGAGACATAAAAATATCTTGAAAGCGAACCCCTGTTCAAGTGTATACAAATAAAGGGTATACAAATCAAGTGTATATATATCAAGAGGACAAAGCTAATGCGACGATTGTTGTGAAGGACATCTCAAAAAAATGGATTGGAAACCACTTTTCCACAGTTTTACAGCCGCTTGAATAAATGCGTAAATAGCCAATATTCTGAAATATTTTACCTATAATTATATGTAAGTGTTGTATTTTATAAAATAAAAAATTTGTCCTGGAACTTTTTGATCGTACCATGTATATATATACACAGTCGAATCACATTAATAAGACCACCTGTCAAAAGCCATAATAGCCACTTTATTCATTTCATCTTCTGTTCTTTTATTTCGTCCTCTTTTCTTCATTAAGTACTTTTTAAATAGTGCATTCTCACTTTTGATAAAGTCCTTACATACTACCACTTCCTTTGATTTCTCACGAAAATTCTTTGTTTCCTTTGTCAGCCATTCTATAAAATTTCAAACTTTACTAAAGGGGATTTTTAAAGGCATCGTTTACCATTCCCATATAATTGTGCTCTCTTTAAATAAAATTCCCACTTACCTTTTTCGTTTTGTAGGAGTCTGAAACCCCGTTTCACCTCCGTTTCGAGAGCTTTGTTAACTGTTATCCTTCAACGACCCTCAAAATATATTCCCTTTCAGACTAAAAATTTAAGGCAGATTTTATCTTCTAAATCTTTCTAGGCTTTTGGAGGAAAAATAGAAGTTATGTTTGCGTGAGGCTTTACCTTTTTATGACTATTTAATATCTTACGGAATGTATTGTTTTAAGTTAATTTCAAGTTTTTAATCTTTAATAACTGAAAATTTCATTATCTTTACATACATATGAATATAATTTAATTCTGTTGTGGACGTTTTAAATGATAAAAAGAATTACAGAAAAGTAAAAAAAGTAAAGTTCTATCTAGAGAGAAACTCTAAAGATAGATTAATTTTACGAATACAGTTTTTAATTTTACAGTTCACCGTATATTCACTGATGTGAACGAATATGAATAATCAGAAATGATTCTAAATTACAAATTGATCGTTATAGGTACACGAAAAGATATACCGAAATAGTTTATCTCAATCTGGAAAATTACTATCGATTTTTCAAGAAAGATTCTTCATAATTAACTCATGCTGATAGAAATAGTTCTGGTACTGTTCAGTTCAGCAGTAATTACGTGTTGTGATCGATGATTAAATTTTCCCTATTGAGCAACTTTGATTTTTAAGGAAAATCTTCAGTTATTCGACTTTTTCTGTCGCTATAAAAATGGAGCTTTTTATCAGTTTTAAAATACGATATATTTTATTTTAAAACATTATAATAAAATCTGTTATAACAGTTCAATTAAACAACGCAGTTTATTTCGATAACTTGAATTTGTTAATATTGTCTTTTCTATATAAAAATAATGAAAAAGACCGCTATTTTTTACGATTTTTTTGTCTAATTTAGTCTACAGTTTTTCATTCTATGATCATAAACTTTGATTCCATGGCATTTAAATATTTATTTCATCGCTCTCTCCTTTGTAGATCGGCAGTACCAGACTAATGGCAACGAGCCCTGGTTTGCAGAGAAAGCAACCAATTTGACGGTGGCAGAGGGACGAACGGCAGAGCTGCCCTGCGTCGTAGAACACCTAGGGAAACACAAGGTGAGAGTATAAAAGTACTCAAGTTCTTTTAATAGATGCTGTTGAATGTGCCACAATTCTGATCTAGGTGCTAAATAATGTCCTAGAGCCCTTGAGTCAACGAAAGAATATCCCTTTTTTTCCACTTGGAAAGCTTTACTTTCATCTGATTTTTCGTGTCTGCAAAAAAGGATCTTATCCGTTGAGTAATCTATAGAGTCCGCATCACACGATAAAAATTCGCTTGGCACATTGTTAAACAGAAAACATTGAGCAGATAACTGCTCAGTAGTGACCCCCCCCCCCATCCTTCATCAGTCCTACATGTTGTACTGGGCGAATTTTTGTCATGTCTTACGGACTGAAGTCTGAACTCCTGACCATCTAAGAAGTTAAGTTAACGAAGGATTTGAGATCCACTCTGATTTTCTCGAAGCAAAGAGGTGACTTTTTACAGTTATTATTTTCAATCAGAAAAATTCGTCGCTGTCATAATCTCTTTATGGGGACACTATTCTTTCCCCCAATCAAACTTTTTGAGGCAATGGTTCCTGTGGTTTATTTTTTCTATGAAGCAAGTACGCTGTTTTCACGAACAGGTCGATTATTTTCGTCTATAAGCGTCCAGAGGATTTAACACTAGAGCTATCAAACAAATAAAAGTCACTGGTTTTATAATTGGTAGATGTAGGTATACAGGTAGCCCTCCTACAGCACGGCATCTTACTACACGGTTTCGCTCTAACACGATAAGATAAATTGCGGGAACCCTCGTATAACACTGCAACCGATCACACGGTTTCGGTCTAACACGATAAAAAAATTGCGAAAACCTTTGTATAATATTGTACTGCTACAGCACTAGATAACATGATTTTTGTTTAACACATTTAAAAACTAAATTACCTTAAAATAATTACGGTAAGGAATAATGAACTATAGTAGCTTTACATGAAAAAGTATAAACAAATTATAATTTATTCATTTATAACTCTATAAAATTAGAAGGCCTAAGCTTAGCTGAAAATCTTGAATCATTTTTCCTGAATGCAGACCCTACCGCTGAAAGAAGCCGAAAATTCAAAAGGGAGTAAAATTGTCTATCTCCATACAGTAAATCTACAATGACCTTGTAAGAACCAGCAAATAAACCAAAATTACAGATTTTTTAAGGAGGATATAATGGGCAAAAAATCTAAAGGGAGAAAAAGGTTCTGAAAGTGAAGGTGATATCGTTCAATCGAAAAAACGTTCTTGTTTGATTGTACTGAGTAGTGATGAGGAAGAAATTTATTAAATTAAGATCGCATTAAATGAAAATAATATTTTTTTGTTTCTTTTCGTTTTGTTTTATAGATACATTTATATTTTTAACAAACATGAAGTTGCTTATATAGAATTTTTTTAAGAAGTTTGTTTTTAATGTTTTCAGAACGTAACCCCCTTTTTTGAACTGTCTCTGGGTCTCATATAACACGGTTTCACACAACACGGCATTTTCTAGGAACCTATCTACCATTTTACAGGAGGGTTACCTGTATCTAATTGTCGTTATTTGTAGGGTTAAAGTCTTAATAGAATGAATATGATCTCTGTTACATGAAATTTTTAAATAAGGGCTTTAAGTATTCGCATTACATATTGCATATTCAAATCCATGCAATCCTACCATGCTCTTTCATGCACTCTAGGCACCTCTAATATTTCACATTCTATTAAATTCACGACAATACGCAGTCGAGGTAATATCACTCTTGGCTCATCCCATCAGAAACATTGATAATATTTTGGATTTGCTCCGAAATGGCAACTGACGAACATAAAGAGGAAACGTAAACATTTTCTATTTGCTTTACTCCGAGCAAAGTAGATTGGAAATGTTTAGCCTAATGTTTTCTAATGCATTTCTAAAATATACTATAGGCATTAAAAGTGCAGCGAGATAAAAATGGACTACAGGATGTTGGAAGTGAAAATGTTATGTAAACGTAAGATTTGTACACAAAACTTATTCAAAAATCACCTTAGTTTATGCCCCCTAATGACATTAAGGAGCTTTAATGTCTTTATGTGGAATCACTCTTTTCGCTCATCAGTTGCCAATGGCACACGCATACAACCTAATGCTTGCACTTTTCACTAAACTCAGCATGTGCTTAAACTAAGGACATTCACCCTAGAACGTCCTTAGTTTTCGTTTTCGTTCACTACTTCTGGCAAGTTTCGTTCGCTACTTCTGTGGACACCTTTTGGTTTAATGCAGCAGGTATAATTCAAGTTAAGGGAACATGTTTTTTGAAGTTTTGCATTATATTATTGTCATATTTGCACCTACATTTCGTAGAGGAAAGCCATTTACTGATTTTTTCCCTCCTTCCACTAGCTCGCGTGGATCCACAAGGACCGCCATATCCTGCTCACTCTTCACGATAAAGTGATCACTCGGAATCCCCGAGTCACGGTGCACCACAGCAACCACCGCTCATGGTGGCTGGAGATACGGGAAGTGAAGCCAGAGGACAGTGGTTTTTACATGTGCCAAATCAACACCAACCCTATGATCAGCCAAACCAGGCACCTCGAAGTCGTCGGTAGTATACCCCTTTATTTTGTCTCAATTCACTCGGGTAGAAAGTAGAGGTTTTCATGTTCTTTGAGATTCAGAATTATGTGCAGACGCAGGCACACGGGACACTAGACAACAAAAGCTCAAAAGCTACACCTTGGAATTTTACCAACAACATAGATAAACTTAAAACCAATTAATACACGGGTTACATCGAAATATTTGCGAAAGTAGGCAACGCTAACATAATCTACTAAAAACAAGGTTCGGAGATACAGGTTATATCAAAAGCCGAGCGGGCATGAACTTGCCCCAAAACAGCCCGAAGTACGATTCATCATGAGCCATGTGCATTGATTGACAACATCCAAAAACCATTCAAACAAGACAATTTCAAGAATCGTTGACATTGTCTAGTTTGAACGTATCAGGTTACATCGAAAGTCATACGAACCAGGCTACACCAAGAACCCTATGAATTAGGCTGCAACAAGAATAATAAAACAAGTCTACATCAAAAACTAAGTTACATAGACAGCTATTCGTACTAGGCTACATCAAAGACCACACAAATAAGGTTAAATCAATAATGATGCAAACTAGGCTACATCGAGGACGAGACTGCATAAGAATGCTATTAGCAGTGGGCTACAGCAAAAGATATAAAAATCAAGCATTAAAAAAAACCTTACGAACTAGGATAGACAGAAGGTTTTACGATCCAGGGTACATCACAGTCTATACGAAAGTAACTACATAGAAAGCCATAGGAACCAAGTTGCAGGTATAGGCTACGTTAACGAAGCGGTGAAGCAAATTCTTCAGTGCAACTATTGCAACCACTGAAAGGCGTGGAAATCCATTTTTACGAAATAATATATGTACCTTTAAAGCAGTTTAACTTTTTCCATCTGATATTTCACGACATGCATATAAAATCAAAAATTTTAGGAAAATTTTCGAAACTTTTCATACATTTAAATTATTGACTATTCGTTTATCTTCGTTCTGTAAAAGAACCTTGATAAAATTAACACGCGGGAAAAATATCCATGATTCGTGTAAATAGAACCAGACTGATTCATATGACAGTGAGGCACTATTGAAACTCAATACGCAATTCAGAAATTTCCTCACTATAACCCTTTATGCACCCCTCTTCCCAATACCAATCCTTTTTTCCTTTCTTTAAATGTATGTCTTCGGAGATTTCCTTTGTTCATTTTTTATTTACTTATCTACAATCAAAGATTTATGGAAAATTCCAACTGTCGAATTGCTAAAACCTAGTACTGAATTTCTTTCTTGTTTCTACCAAGAAATCAAACATTGAATAGGGAGAAAAATTTAGCGTGCTTTGTTTGCTCTTGTTTAACAGGAATGTACAATTTACCAGATATTCAAATTTGGATCATTTTAAAACTGTTCCAATGATAAAAAGTTACAGCTTTTTTTTTCTTTCTTTTTTTTCTCAAAAGGAATAATACCACTTATGTAATGTGCAGAGGAGTACGATCGGGCTTTAACATGTTCAGAAATGTAGGGAAAATAAACGGAAGAATGCAGATTTACTTCATCAGTAAAAACGCTTAACTAGACTATTTTTTTATCAGTTGTAAAATAGAATAATTAATGTATACTACATCATAAAGCAACAGAAATATCTTGCCATAATTAATACACAAAGAACCACCAATTAGATATTTTAAGAAGTCTTTTAAGTACTGCCACAATTTGTCATTTTTCAATGTATATAATATTCACTGAATCATTTGACAACCAATGCATTACATTATCTAAATTGTGTATACGATCAAAACCGTTGTAATGAAACGTATTAAGTCATTAGCACAAAATAATGCTTTCTAGTAACGAGAAAATTATATTTCAAATGCATAGGTATACAGCAAAACTGCAACGGCCCCCAAATTCATTAAAATGTCATAATTGCCCTCTAGCGTCTGATTATGCGGTCATTAAAGGGCGGTAAAATGCTCGATTAATTTCGTTAAGTGTCTTTCATTCCTGCAAGCGTTTGAAATATTCTTGCTAACTCACCTTCCAACTCGTAACGTTTTTGACTCATTTGAGAAGAGTTCAAACCACTTTCCACTTTCAATTGTGCATAGTTTCTATTTTTGATTCCGTTTATCAAAGTAATTAAAAACAAATAAGATACGGATGACTTAGTTCTATATCCTATGAAAGTTTTGAGAAAGATAAAATGAAACCAGTACAAAAATCCTAAATTGCCTTCAATGAAAAAATATCTTCAATATAATAATATGTTTAACGTGTAGTGCGATCAAACGATAATGTAAGTTTTGTTTTTTTCGGTCGACCCTACTCATGCTATGATTTATACTTTTAATTTAAACTCTACGTTCTTTCTGTAACAAGAATTTTCTTTTTTCTTCGTATTGGCCAAATATTTCTTAGTCTTTTTACTGTTTTCAATCAGCTAAGCTATTAAGAAGTACAGTGCACATCAGCAAAGTAGGTAACTTGCAGTTAGGCGGTAAAAGCTGAAAACACTTCACTTTGAAAACCAACAAATTGTTCACTTAACTTCTGAATTCCTTTGCACGCAAACGGTCGTCACAAGATTAATCTGATGCTACTCATCTTAATTAGGTAATTCTCCATTAGAATCGCAGAGCCGAACTGACTTTGTCAATAATTAGTTGCACAAGAACAAATGTAGCTATCAGACTAACGAATTAGCTACAACCTGTTCTCCTTTCTACTTGCAAAACTTTATTAATACTTGCTGACTTTGGCTTTGTTTGTATCATTTGAAGACTTGTCAATAAGAAACCACGGCAGGGTTAGATTAAAATATGAGAGAATAGAAAAATATTTATAAAATATAACGACCATGGTATATAACGATTTATATATTTTATATTAATATACAGGGTGGTTATAATTAAAGTTTCAGAAATGGTCATAAAAGGAAAACTACTGAACCAAATGTTATCAAACTTGGTAATAGTTTAAAGAAGGTCATGGGAATTTCTTTTCCGCCAAAAAAAAAATAAGTTCAAGAACTCACCACCAGGGGGGAAAAGGTGCTGTATGCAATATTGTTAAACGAAATAAGGTTCGGAATCTAACTTAACTTTTTTGTTACACGGGTTTAACATTTTGTAAACCCTTAAGAAACATTGACGTACACAAAATTACCATTTAAAGTGTTCGCTTTCCAGAAATCGCTTTCTTACAGTTTCTGCTAATTTGTGAATTTTGAAGCCTGAATTCGGCCCTAAGAATTCGGCCCTTAGACATGAAGATATCGATTTAAAATGTTTTTAATCGTTCCTAAAACGAAACTGTTTGTGGGGTTAGGCAAAACTGCAATGGCTTGTAATTGGCTTACGGCAGGAAGAAGCAAATGATTTATGCAGATGCGCTTTATACGTCATTTTATTTTCCAGATAAAAGTGAGCCTGTTTGTCAGAGTTCTCATTGTTACGAATCGACAATATCTCTAACCATGCAAGACCGTGCTTTTCTCGTTGAATATTTTTATGAATGCGATAGCAATGAACGGCGTGCTTTGCAAAGATATCGTTCAGTAAGAGGAATACACCGAGGGCCAATAACACCGCAGGTTTTGAGGAAAATGATGGCAAAGTGTGAAGCCACGGGTTTGTTATCTGTTGCACCTGGGAGGGGAAGGAAACCTGCTTCTTTGGAAACTGAGGAGGCTGTTGCATTAGCAGTGGAGGAAGCAACAATGGAAAGCACACACGGTACGTTAAGTGTACGTGCTGTCGCACGTCGAATGGACGTACCATGGAGTACGGTGTACAAAATTGTCCGTAAAGTTCTGCAGTTCTACCCATACAAAATAAAACATGTTCAAGAACTTAAACGTAACGATTCTGCTGCAAGAGTATCTTTCGCTTTGGAAATCCTTGCGCGGATGGAAATGGACGAACATTGGCCATGGTACATTTTATGGACAGATGAGGCCCATTTTTACCTAAATGGCGATGTCAACACCCATAACTGCAGGATTTCATGTTATCTACCCAGTTCCATTGCATTCTCCAAAAGTCACTGTTTGGTGTGGTATGACAGCTAGTTTCATAATTGGAGCATTTTTCTTTGAAGAACAGTCGACAGCTGGACCTGTTACATGCACTGTGACTGCAGCTCGCTTAGAGTCAATGTTAAGATGTTTCGTGATACCCGAACTCCAGCAACGGGGCATTTTAGACACCATGATTTTTATGCAGGACGAGGCCCCACCGCACATTGGTACATGTGTCACACTGTTACTTAAGCAACATTTCACGAATGAACGGATTATAGGCCGAAACTTCCCCGCAAAATTGTCACCCCGATCTCCAGACCTCAACCCCTGTGAATTCTGACTATGGGGTTATCTCGAAAGCACTGTTTATGGTGATAATCTAAAGAATTTGGCGGAATTGAAAGATACGATACACCGACATGTCCGTAACATTCCTCCTGATATGCTAAGAGATACTGTTGAGAATGCAACAATGCGATTTAACTTGCTTTCGGAAAGTGGTGGACGCCACATTGAACATGCTTTGTAACACGTTTCAGAAACGATTAAACACATTTTAAACCAATGTTTTCATGTCTTATTTCGTTTAACAATACTGCATACAGCGCCATTTCCCCCCGTGTGGTGAGTTTTTGAACTTTTTTTTTTTTTGGCCACGACTTCCTTTAAACTATTACCAAGTTTGATAACATTTAGTCCAGTAGTTTTCCATTTATGACCATTTCAAAGTGGAACTTTAATTATAACCACCCTGTATATATATATATATATATATATATATATATATATATATATATATATATATATATATATATAGGACAAAAATAGAAAATCTAAAGCGTGTTCACGTTGTCAAAACTTTTTTGCGTTTATGTTCCCATCCATATTTTATATCTGATGCTTTTTTTTCATAGTCGCGGACATGTATGTTAAATAATTTTGAACCGTAGACAAGAGCTTTTTTTCAATGCCCAACATGCAGGGTCGGATTTCAGCACAAGGCAGTGGAGACACAGGCCTAGGGCCCCCGAAGCCCCCAAATCAACCAAAATAATTTTAACTACTCCCGTATTAAAAATTTTTATTTAGGTAGTCACTATTGTGTATACTGTGAAGGCAAAAACATACAATTTCCCTTGGAAATTCGAAGAATTGGGGTCTAACGCCTGTCCAAGGATTTCACAGATGCCTGGAAACTCCGAAACGGTATATAAAGGAAAGGATATATCACTACCTGGACCAACATCGATACCCTCAACCTGACCTCGAAGTCCTTGCCGAGTCTATATTATTCTTATCTCGATGGTCAGTACCTATTTTAAGTCATTCGCTTTTTGAGTGCGTTGGGGAGCGCTGTTTTCTTACTGATTTTTCTAGTCAATTTACTTTATGATAGCTTTACATTGCATAATACAAGGTATCCTGGCTAAATGTATATAAAAGTTATGGCTTATTTTCATGGAACTACCCATTATAATTTTTTTTAAATTATTTAAATGGAAAGAATATCTCACCAAGTTTTAATATCAATCATAGATTTCGATCATAGTATCATAGATTTCGATGTGTCCACCTTTTGTAGCACGACAAACGTCTAAATGGTAATCCAGTTCTCTCCAAGTGTTTCGTAGCATATCAGGAGTTATTACACAAATTGCTTGAATGATACGCTTCTTCAACTCATCCACAGCTTCAATTTTTTGTTTACACACAACGGATTTAATAAATCCCCAAGCAAAAATGTCTCATAACTCCCAATATTCTACGAAACACTTGGAGAGAACTGGATTACCATTTAGACGTTAGTCGTGCTACAAAAGGTGCACACATCAAAATCTATGATACTATGATCGAAATCTATGATTGATATTAAACTTGGTCAGATGTTCTTTGTATTTAAATATTTTTTTTGCAATTCTAGTGGGTAGTTCCTTAAAAATAAGTCATAACTTTTGGATACCTTTAGCCCGGACATCCTGCATTTTAACTGCGCAATGAAAATGTGAATGTACAATTCCAAGGCTCTTTGGAACCTTGGAAGAGACTTAGAAGCCGAAGGTTTTCTAAAGGAAGTGACCTCCGGCTCGCACCTTAACGTTTAGCTTTTGGGGCCCATTTTTCCGATTCCCTCTTTAGAACGGGAAATTTCATACCCCGTATGTGAAAACGCAAATTAAGGGGTTTATATATATATATATATATATATATATATATATATATATATATATATATATATATATATATATATATATATATATATATATATATTCTAGGGCCCGTAATGTTGGGATACATGCTATCCTACCCCGTAAGGAAAATGTTAAGTAACTAAAGTGGAATAATATTTTTTTAAATATTTGTGTTATATTTTTCTGACTATAAAAATAAAAAGTTTTTAAAAAATTCAAATGTCTTTTTTGTATTTAAATAAGTGAATTAATTTTTAAAACATCATATGGAGCTCCAAATTTATTTCCACCTCGGGTCCCTCCAATACATAATCCGCTATTGCCAATATGTGCTTTCTCTAACTTTTCTTTAAAATGATTGCACAGTAATAAAATAATGTACTTTTCGTGTTAACACAGAAATAGTTTTAGTAAGATTGTCGAGACTTGGTTTCAAAAAATATTTTGCAATTATTCAAAAAAAATTGAACTCGTTGGCCTACCAGTCGATGCTTAAAAATTTACCTAGGTCTACTTTAAACTTGTAGATTCTTTGATTTATTTTGAACATCAATGAAGCTTTTGTTATGTCTCTATTCTTGGAATATTCCCTCCCACTCAGCATTCTTTTGGAAACAGTGTATTAACATCGAAAGTCTTCTGTTGAAAAATTATAGTTTATAATTACTCCATTACTTAACAAGACTCTCACTAAAAAATAATTGATGCAGGCATATACAATTTTCTCCATAGTAATCTTAGCTTTAATGCAATTTATTGTTAGAGCTGTATTTTAAGTCTGGTAATTTCCTTATTTTTTATATAATAAACGAATTTTATACTTTCAAAAGATGAGGAAAGGATTCTGCTTGTAAATTTAGTTGTTATGTATAGCAAATTAGAAAAAAATTAGTTATAAAATTAGTCATACATTGAAACAACACAAAACACGTCAAGTCAAACAGAAAAATATATAATTTGTAAATTCAATAATAACGGCAATCAATTACTTCATTGTAAATATTCTAATAATACGCACACAATTTTAGAACTTGTAGCAGTTATACAACTAGCAAATAAAGAAAAAAAAACCTAAAATTGATCTCAATTTGTAATTCATGTCAAAGTAAAAGACAAAGCTGATAAATTCAAAACCACAGGCATTGTCTTAAACAATAGTTAATTATTTTTTTGTTTGCACTTTTAAGGCATTTCAAAAATATTTTATTATTTTATAATGATTTTCCCGGAGAGAAAGCAAGGGGAAAATATATCGTGAAAAATCTAAAAACAATTTATTATTATACAGCTGTAAAACAATTTTAAACTTGTAATTATATAGCATCGAGACAAAATAGGAAGAAATTTATTCTATGAGGGTGAGTCCGAAAATAACTTTCCCCTGGCGACTGTGTATAGAGGTGTGTATGAAAGACAAAAAATAAAATGAGACATTAAAGATAAGACTAACTTTATTTTCCACATAAGTACGTTGAGACATTTGTCATACCGCTTTATAAGCTTCAAAAAACCCTACGGGAAAAAAAATCAGGGCTCTGCATACGGCAGAAGCAGTTAATGGCTTGTGTGACTTCAGCATTGCTTCCAAAGCGCCTTCCGCCGAGATTCTTCTTCAAAGCCGGGAACAGATGGAAGTCACTGGGTGCGAGATCAGGACTGTATGGCGATGGTCAGGGCGCTTCCAACCAAGAGTTGCAATATGATTTTGCGTTGCCGTCGCCGAGTAACTGCTTCTTCCGTATACAGAGCCCTGATTTTTTTCTGGAGGGCTTTTTGAAGCTTAAAAAGCGGTATGAAAAATGTCTCAACGTACTTGGTACTTATGTGGAAAAATAAAGTAACATCTTATCTTTAATGTCTCATTATATTTTTTGTCTTTCATACACACCTCTGTCCACAGTCGCCAGGGGAAACTTATTTTCGGACTCACCCTCTTATAAGGGAGATCATGAACTATGTCGACAAAATAATAGGGGTGATAGTACTCATCAAGACGAACAATATTCACAATACAACCTAGGGCCGCATTCCATTCAATGTATCAGAAAAGCGTAAAGTTCAATGTACAAGTTGAACTTCCGTCACTGAAAAAAAAAATGAGAATAAAAAAGCAGAATTTTAAGTTGCACAATCCTTTCCAGATCAGAAAAAGACCCTCTTCTACCCCTCGTAAACACCAGGAGAGATTTTCAGTAAACCTCTGGGCAGGTTTCGTTGATGGTTGGCTGATGGGACCTTATCTCTTGCCAGAACGTATCACCGGCTCAGCGTACCTTGTATTTATGGATCAAATGTTTCCTAGTACCTTGCAAGCTCTTCCGCTCACCACACAGAGGGACATGTGGTTTATGCATGATGGAGCCTCATCACATTTTAGCACCACGGCCCCCCAGTTCCCGAAGGCCATATATCCTGGACGGTGGATTCAATGGGGGGGGGGACCTGTGTCTTGGCCTCCATGCTCACCGGACCTAAATCTATTTCACTTCTTTTGGGGACACATGAAATCATTTGTGTATACGAGGCACCTATGGACTCAATGGAAGATCTTTTCGCGAGAATCGTTGTTTCAGTAAACAATATTAACACGACACCAGGAGTGTATATGGGGGGGGGCAGTCTTTCATTCGTGGGTGACAACGGTGCAGCGACACCCTTGGATGCCATTTTGAACATCTATTTTGATTGTTTCTCTGATCTAAATAGGATTGTGCAACTTATAATTTCGTTTATTCTCATTTTTTTCCTGTGACGAAAGTTCAATTTGGACACTGAACTTTTCTGACAGACCCTTTTCTGACAGACTGTGGAGAATGCGACCTTAGGTTGTATTGTAAATATTGCTCGTCTTGATGAGTACTATCACTCCTCTTATTTTGTCGACTTAGTTCATGATCCCCTTGTGTATATTCTTATATTTATATATTCATGTGTGTATGTGTGTGTTAAATTAACACGGTGTATTGTGACAACATATAATGGAACAACTGTTCTCTTGTACGCATCTGCTGAGAAATTCCCCGTGCGATAGGAATTTAAAAAAATTAAATGGCCACATTCTAATCCATACTAAAGCTTCAGTACATTTTTGTCTGAATTATTTGATATTAAAGTTGAAGCAAAAAACTTCTTTAAAGCATACGAAATCTAGTATTTTTCGATAAAATTATCATCCTACCATTTGCTTAATAATGTCTTCTTTACAAGAAATAAAATATCTGCTTTGTATTCTTTGTATTATAACTCGTCATCCAACGATATTTTTGTAAAAGTAGATAGATAAAGAAAAAAAGAGAGACAGACAGAGATTTGGACGGAAAATATCATTTTAAATGTGCGTCAATCAACTGATAAAGAAATGGAGCACCAGAATCTCGGTTTACTTCGCATATTTAGAAATTATAAAAAATAAATGCCGCCAGTAAATAGCAATGTAAATTAGCATGTTTACGGATATTTTTCCTGTTTAAATGCCATATATATATATATATATATATATATATATATGATAATAATCACATTTGGAAATTTTAACACAAGGGAATTGATGCGTAGAACTTATCGGAGATGCAGTCGGGCGAAGTGTTGATCCAGGGAAGCACTTACGAAATTTAGGAGAGAAACACATACATGGAGCCATTGATGAAATACACAAATTCCAGACGATATCCAGGAAATCACGTTTATTCAATCAGTAGGCATTACGAAGGTATTAGCTGCAGTGGCCTCTGGACATGTCCGGTGGGGCGCGGATTACATTACAAGTTAAGATAGGAGCGGGACGTGTTAACAGCAGTGTTTACATGCCAGAGTTAAGAGAAGAGCGTTGTCACCATCGGACTGTGGACAGGAGGTCCGACAGCAACGAGAGTTAGAAACGAAGAGAGAAAAGTCCTCTGTTCAGGCAATATTAATGGGTGTTTTGCGATATTGACGTCAGAGGGCGTAAACTGCTTAATTTTTAATTGGGCGTCTTTAGGTTCGAGGAGTTCACGTGTCCACTTAGGTTTTCCCGGGGACTACTTTATTGATAGATCCCGCGCTTTTTAGAGCTGCGACCTATTCACCTGGGCGCAGGATAAGTGCCCATAAAGTTCTTGTAAAGTGTGGTTTCGACGTTATAGAAGACATAAATCCAGAGTGGTTCGAGGTCTCTTCAAGAATTTTGACATTACACTGACATTCGGAATCTCATAAACTTTGAACACTCATATCTGGGGATGTTACTGAGTTCAGATAGTTCACATGCCTGCTTAATGATCTGCAGGGCTAGTATAAATTACAACTTGCTTTATTTTAGGTTGCAATTTTGGAAAAGGTGTCGTGCTTTATTAACAAGAGAATATGCTTTAAAGTAATTTAGGAAGACACGTTTTCTTGTTACACACACACACACACACACACATATATATATATATATATATATGAATATATATATATATATATATATATTAATATATGTATATATATATATATGTATATATATGTATATATATGTATATATGTATGTATATATATATATATGTATATATGTATATATGTATATATATATATATATATATATATATATATATATATGTGTGTATATATATATATATGTATATATGTATATATGTATATATATATATATATATATATATATATATATATATGTGTGTATATATATATATGTATATATATATATATATACATATATATATATATATGTATATATATATATATGTATGTGTGTATATATATATATATATATATATATACATACACACACACACATTTATATATTTATTTATTTTATTTTTTTATTCTTTTTTCTAAAGTTCCGAGATTAATGTCTTCATTCCGCGCATAAGCAGTACTCTTGAAAATAACGCAGGGTTTCTCATCCTCTGAATAAAATGCTTCTGAACTGTACACATGAAATATTTCTTTGTCCTTCTAACGCCTATCTTTTTACTCACTTTCACCAGTGCCTCCCTCTATCGACGAGTTCTACACTAGCTCTGACCTGTCCGTGAGGGAAGGAGCGGACGTGAGCTTGCGGTGCAGAGCATCCGGGTCTCCACAACCCGTCATTAAGTGGACGAGAGAGGAACAAAAGGACATCATACTGGGACAGAAAAGGGGTAAGTTTCCGGATCCCATTTTCACAAACGGAAGTTCACTCACTTCCTTCCTTTCGAGCATTTCGCTGCACAGAACGGAGTAATTTAGGAGATAATGGTTTTCTTATTTTTTTTATATTCTGAGTACATCATAATGTTACTAGACTCCTCAAATAGCTGCAACAAAGTGCAAGAAAATTTTTTTGTCAATCCTTCCAGTTCAAGATATATTATAAATCCGTCCACTTCATAGTGGACATAGAACGTTAAGTATTTAATTTTTTTGTGTTTAACATCCATTTATTAAGAATAATACAAATTCTGTTATTGCCCATCATGAGCTAGAAAAAGTGATTAACGAGGTTGTTGTTGCAATGCATACTCTCGGTCTAACAAAAACCATTTGCCAAAAAGTGTGATACAAAAATGGAAAAAAAACGAAGCCAAGGATAATGTGTGATAGCAGTAAATTCACTGTCTGACCATATTTGATAATGTAAAAGACAAGAGAACTTTCATTCTATTTTCATCCCTTTTCTATAATTTCCCTTTAGAGAAACAGGAGTCATCGGGAGTGGTGAGGGCTTTATATACCAGATACAGATTTTCAGAGGAGTATACTCTCGTTTCAAAATTGTAAACAGCAAGTCGATATCAGTATGAGGATTACTCGTGAAATCAAATAATAGACTGACCAAAGTCTGATATGCTACAAGGGATGCCTCAGACATCCAATTCTATAAGTTCCCTTTAGAGAAACAGGAGTCATCGGGAGTGGTGAGGGCCTTATATACCAGATACAGATTTTCAGAGGAGTATACTCTCGTTTGAAAATTGTAAACAGCAAGTCGATATCAGTATGAGGATTACTCGTGAAATCAAATAATAGACTGACCAAAGTCTGATATGCTACAAGGGATGCCTCAGACATCCAATTCTATAAGTTCCCTTTAGAGAAACAGGAGTCATCGGGAGTGGTGAGGGCCTTATATACCAGATACAGACTTTCAGAGGAGTATACTCTCGTTTGAAAATTGTAAACAGCAAGTCGATATCAGTATGAGGATTACTCGTGAAATCAAATAATAGACTGACCAAAGTCTGATATGCTACAAGGGATGCCTCAGACATCCAATTCTAGAAGTTAACATACATGATGAAAAGTGTTAGTTAATCTTCATTTCCATGACAGTATTGACTTTTCTTTTATTTCTACTTCCTACAGTGCGCATGCTTGAAGGGGAGTATCTCAACCTGACGAGGACAAGTCGATTGAGCATGGGAGCCTACCTCTGCATCGCCTCGAACGGGGTCCAGCCCTCCGTCAGCAAGAGGATCATGCTCAACGTACTTTGTAAACACTCATTCATGATATGTTTCTTATAACTCCTCCGATTTTGTGATTTTGGAACAATTCTGGTCTTCGATTACAAGAACTAGTGGGGTGAAATAACGGAATTCGATTTTCTCAACAATAACGAAAATTTCTCTCTTTCAACGGAAGAATTTCTCTAGATACGGAAAGGAATTTTTCATTTGAGAATTACACAAAGTGTAATTTTGAGTTAGCTCCCTAAAGGAACTGATAATTTATGTAATCTTTATTAGGGCTGTATGTTTTCCCCATATGTCAGAAATCATTTAAGAGTTGAAAATCGTAATAATCATTACTGATTTATTAATTTCCTCACTTGTTAAACGAAAAGAGACAAATAATAATCTTAATATTATTATTGTTGTTGTTTATGCCCCTTAACCGACATGTAACATCAGGTCAAGTCCAGAAGGCTATGGGCGAGGCTCCGGCTTTTAATAACACCGCTAGGGTCGGATTTCGACTTGACTAAATTACCAGTCCCGTAATTTTGAACCGAGTCTAGTGACGAAACCGGAACACTTGACCCCGCACCTCCAGAGGTAAATTTGAGAACTTGGGGGACATTGTAGCCACGCCCTATTTTACGTGCCCCGGCCACCATTAGTGAACACGGCGGTAGATTTGCAGCGTCGAGCATCGAACCAGGGACGTTCGGACCACTGGCCCGCTGCTCTTGCCAACCGGGCTACCGCGCCCTTTAATATAGTTTTAATTACCACTATTATACCATTCGTGGTACCGGAATTATTTAACGACTACTATTATAGTTTTTATCATACCAATTATTGTTACCAAACAAAAAAATATAAAGCATTGTTAATCCTTCTTTGAGTAAATTTTAATAAGGTTATAATTTTAATGTTACTCAAATACTTGAAAACGAAAGGGATACACTTTTGCTTATAAAGAGTGAAATATTCTGTAGTCTTCTTTGACAATCGTATCATTCTGTATTACTTCTTTTCGAAAGTGAGAAATATATCTCACTTCATTTCAAAAATATGCCGTTAAAGAAGCTTAATACCGTTTCGTTATCGTAATTTCATCATAATATTATTTCACCACACATCTCAATTTGGATGAAGACAAGAATTGGATTGGCTATCAGTTATTTTAAAATCCTGTGCTATAAAACTACATTTTATATCGACTGTTTGTGCTCTATAGCGTTCACCCCTTTCAACAGCGTCATAACTCAAAAAACATGATTTTTCAGGAGAGTGATTTGAAAGTTTAAAAGCACACCGAAATGTATTGAAAATAAATTTTAATTCTGCTCTCTAGCTACTAAATATTAAGCAGTGAGATAGGACGATCTTGCGGGTATATACTACTCTTTCATGGCATTCTGAAAACAAGCATAACAAAACTCGCCGATTTTTGAGATATGACGTTGTTGAAAGGAGTGAGTGATATGTGTGATTTTGTATGAATGTGGGAGTAGCAGAAATCTAGATAAACAGGGAAAAATTAGGAGATTCAGTAGAGAACGCAGATGCATAAATTGCCTTCCTTGATAAATGTAGAGGATTATAGGAATGACATTCAAAACATAAGTTTACCTCATTCACTGAGTATTGTAGAGTCACGACAAGGCTGATAAACTCTCTGAGGCATTTTGAAGAAATTTCACAACTATTGATCCATACCAAAGAAAGACAGAGTTCTAATTAACAAACGCAGGCCAAATTTTTAAAACAAAAACTTAACAAGTAGATTTATTTACAAAAAGAATTAAACATTAAACACTTCCGACATAATCACTTAATTTACGTGCAGGTTCACAAATACACGCTCCAGGGCCCATTCTCGGCCCAACAACACAGGAGCCTAGCAAAAACATGTCTGCTCGGGTCGATGTTCTATGCCGCTCTCTCGAAAAAAAACAACTCCAAGCCTCTCCTCTCGGCTGGCAATTCGGGGTCCGTCTTCTTAGAATGTCTGGATTTTTAGTCGGGGGGAACAAGTAATCGTTTACTAATCCTCCACGTGTTCAAAATCGGAAGGAACCGGCAAAACTGTCCCGATAACACGCAGCTGTGTTTCTCGTCCTCTGTGAGTTCTTTGGAAAAATAACCTCATCTTTCCAGTACGCTACAGTATAGTTCGAGTTGTAGAACACCAGCCCAACGTTAGGATGCAGGGTTCAATCCCCGCTCCTGGCAAACGCACACGAACACGTGTATGCAAATTTAAATTAAATACATATCAGAATGTAGAACCTGACTTTGCAATCATAAATAACAGCCTGATAAGAATATCATAAATCATACTCTAAAATTGATTTTCAAGATTTATTCATATATTATGTAAACTATATAATACAGTAACCAAACTAATTACGAAGACTGGGATATTTTGGAGAAATTAATCAATGTACAGCAATCCTTTCGGAATCAATCAACAGCAATAACCACAGGCGTAAAACAGGAACGAGATTATGTCTCATGCCCTGAATGTGGAATAACCATGAATATTCTAATATAAGGTGACTTTGTAAAGTATTTCATCAGACTATATAACACAAAAGACTATACACAAAATTAAAGAGTCTCTGTGGGTAAAAATATTAATGAATATAAATTTTAAATATGATAAATCCAATTGCGTATAGAAATATACGCAAATAATATTGTCTTAAGCGTTCCCGTTGTTATGTATTTAAAGATTATTCTTAGTTAAAAAAAAGTGTTTTTTTTTACCTCAATATATTACCTCTATTCCTTTCACAAATACTCAAAGGAATCCAATTGAGAAAGAGTAAATGTCTTTAAACTGTTTAGTAAAATATCCATGCCTACCGTTATTTCTATCATTTTAATTCTTTGATATCAAGAATGGTAGCAATCTCTTTTCAGGATTTTTTTTACTACTGTTTGAGTGACCATAAAAGACATAAAAAAAAATTTATGAAATACGTAACCCCTATCGTTTCTCATTCGATATATCATCTTATCCCTAGCAACTGACTCTCTATCAACAATTATCTTTCATTTTAGAACGCAAGATCAAGTACACTTTAATATTTTTTGCGTGTTTTATCATATATACTTATTTAAGTATGTTATATACACTTATTTATGTTTGTACGTACGTATATGTGTATATAATCTTTAAATGGTGTGAAAATGACGAAGGATATTTTAAACATTTAACGTGAAAAGTAATAAATATGTAAGCATATTTCGTGTATATATGAGTAAATGCATATAAATATAGCATATATAAAATATACATATGAACACACACGTATATATATATTTATGTGCGTGTGTGCACCTGCACTAGCGGGAAAATAGACAACTATATTTCGTCTAAAAATACATAAGTTGCCAATACTATCGGAATTAACCCCTAGTTTACTTATTAACTGAAAACCATCGCTGAATTAATTTAAACTAATCAATAGTTTTTTTATTTCACAAAAAAAAATTAATCGTTCTAAAATAGGTTATGTCAGAAAAATAGTGATAATATCGCAGACTTTCAAATAAATCGAAAAGAAAATTAACAGAACTTTTTTTAGTACTGCTTAGCAAAATAATGGTGTAACAGATTTTTTAAAAACTTTTGAGAAAATGTCATAAAATCTTAAAATTTTCTTACAGTAGGAAAATGATAGGATCATCATACAAGTCAAACAAAATATAATAAACCCTTTCTAATTATTCAAACAAGAATCTTACTGGAAAAATTTTGATAATATATAAATGTTTTACCAGTATATGCACATATACAGAAACTTGTACATTCAGAGAGAAAGTAGAATCGAGAAAATATATTTAACTGTTAAATAAAAGCTAATTAAACTTAGAGAAAGGAAAAAAAGCAGTTTTTGGCATAAATGTATTCAAATCATTTCAAATTATTCATGCAAGAGATTACACTAAAAATGAATTAAACTACGCAAACACAACATCTGATATATACTTTTTTCATATTTGGACCTCAAAAAGATTCTTTTATGTATCAATGTCAGTATCCACATGATCATGTGAATCAAAAACTGAATGTTCGTGGACAGATATCTTCTTGAGTGATATCATAGATAATATGCCCCCCCCCCCCCCTCAAATAAAAAAATGAAAAAAATTTCAGATAGTCTCTTCTAACGAAACAACCGCGGGTTATTAACGTAGGATTACTTATCGTTGCATACCTCTTTTGTGTATATATATACAGTCGAACCCCGTTATAACGAACTTCAAGGGACCAAAGGTTTGGTTCGCTATATCCGGTGGTTCGCTATATCCGAACCGTTAAGAAAAATGTTCACAAAATGTATAAATCATTAGTTGCTATGTGTAATCAATAATGATGTATTAAAAAACGATAAAATCTACTAAAAATGACCATTAATGAATTAAATTGACTAAAATCGATAACATTAAAGTGATACAATACTAATTAAACTAATTGAAAATGAAAGACAAATGGATATAAATTCATTTTACCTTTAATTCTTGCTCACTGTTTTGTTACAGAAATAATCGGTAATCTTCTGCTGACGTGATACCGATTTCAAAAACATTATATGAATTTCTTTGTCCAGTACGTCATATGACTGCAACACTCTTTCTTCCACTGTTTGTGTGGAAAAAAACGTATTACACGCATTGCTGCTGTAGCATCTAAGATGGTGGGAATTTCATCATTTATGTGCTCCTCTTCATCAGCATCAGATGCAGAATCTTCGATTTCAGAATGATTCATTTTAATGTCTTCCACAATATCTTCATCAGTCGGATTTTCACATGTAATGATTTCATCATCAAATGTTTCGAACAATTGCATGTCACAATACGAGAATGAGGAAATATTGTGTTTTTCTATCCACATCGCGATAGGTAAATCTTCATCATCTTCTTCAACATTCTTTGCTAGGCCAGCATGTCGAAAACATTTTCTAATTGTAGAATCTGTAACAAGCCACCTAGATTTTTCGAGCATTATAAGTGCATCAAGAAGAGAAACGTCACATTTTACATTTTTATCATATCCGTCTAAAATTCGTAAAATGAGCTGCTTTCTGTAATGACATTTAAGGCTTCTGATGACACCCTGGTCCATAGGCTGTACTACAGAAGTTGCATTCGGGGGAAAGAGTACAATTCTAATCTATTGTAACTGTTTATCGTTTTTGTGTGCACTACAATTGTCAAGCAGAAGTAGAATTTTCCGTTTATAAGCTGAAAGTTCACGATTCCACTTTCGAAGTTCTTTTTCAAACAGTTCCTTAGTCATCCACGCCTTAAGGTTGGCTTCATAAGAAACAGGAAGCCGCTTGATATTTTTGAAGCATCTGGGGTGTTTAGATTTTCCAATTACTAGAAGCTTACGACGTTCCGTTCCACTCATATTGGCACACACAAGAAATGTGATTCTGTCTTTCGACATTTTTCCGCCATTACATTTCTCTCCATTAAATTTCAATGTCTGGTTTGGTGTCCTCTTGTAAAACAGTGCAGCTTCATCAGCATTAAATATGTCATTCTCGTCATATTCACTAGAGATGTCATTACAAATATTTTCTTTCCACGTATCGATGTTGGATGTTGAAACATCTCCCGATTCTCCGACAATTTTTCCGGAAGATATGTTGTTCCGCTTCTTGAATCTGTCTAACCATCCATTAGAACACGAAAATGGAATTCCAAATTTACTGGCAAATTCATCAGCTTTTGACTGAAGCATTTGCTCAGAAATTGGTACATTTTGGCTTCTTTGAATGCTGAACCATTTTAATAAAGCTTCTTCCACTTCTTGATGGTCAGCTTTTCTTAATTTTTTTGGGGAGTTCAAATTTTTCTCGAAAGCAGAAAGTATGCTTTCTCTGTTTTTCCATATTGTTCCAACTGTAGATTTCGATAAATCTTTTTTTCGGCAAATGTCAACTTGGCTACCTCCATTTTGTATTTCTCTTATGATATTTACTTTTTCTTCGATGCAGAATGCTTTAAGCTTGCTCGACATGATGTACCTAATGATTTCTTAAAAGTGATTTTTTAACTTGTGATAAACACTCAAATAGGTGAATTAGATGAAATGACTTCCCTTCCACCTGCGTGTGGAAATGAATCTTCCGGCTCGACCCTGAGCTGACCTTTCCCCTTGTTCTCGGGTGCGCATATGCTATACTGTTCATGCTTTTACTTGTTCTCCTCGAGCGTTTGGCGAACCTTTCCACTCCCCTCCCTCCTCTTACTGTGGTTTCGCTTACCGAATTACTGGCGGGATTACAACTGCAGAGTGACTATCGTAAAAGGGAAAAAATGCAGATGTTTCTACCCTTGAATAAACAGACTTATCGCTGATTTACTCCGTGTTTCACTAGCTGACATACATTTCCATATGAAATCAGAGTCGAAGTCATGTTTTCACAACTGCGGAAAAATTAAAAAAAAAATATCAGTCGACTGAAAAAAAACGTTCGTTATAGCCGATTCTTAACATTTCGGAGGTTCGCTATAAAAGGGTAAATTAGCATTAAATAGAATAGGAAAACGGCGGGACCAAAAATTTCGTTCGTTATATCCGGGAGTTCGTTATATACCAGGTTCGCTATAACGGGGTTCGACTGTATATGTATCTATATATATGTAAGTATCTATATATATGTAAGTATTTAAGTGTGTATATATATGCATATATGTATGTCAAAATTTTGACACACCTTGGTACTTTTCTGTTTAACTTGTCCCAGTGATAGACTGGGTTTGGCGCGCTACCAAAATTATAACTCGCGAGGACGGGCGAACGGACAGTTTTAGCGTCTGAAATTTTCCTTTCCGGAGGACCATTATGGAGGAACGTAATCCTGCGTTAAAACTGAATCCGTATACATGAATTCTCTTACCGTATAATCACTATGATATCTCGTAAATTATATCCTACAGGATGTAGTTTTTTAAGCCTGTGTGGTGTATAAGAATGAGCCATTGTTAAATGCAATATTTTTGCCTGAATTTAGTACTTAAATGGAGGGAATTCATAGAAACTTGTAAATCACTTCCAATATAATCGTATGCACGCAAGCGCAGACATACATACACAAACACAAATATATATACATACATATATATGTATGTATGTGAACCACGAAAAATGCATCTTGCAACCATATTTAATACAGGATTGTTATAACATTATACAGAAGGTTGTCCGCCCTTTATCGGAACGATTTTGATGGTTAAGTTTTATGAATAAATGCCGTATTTTTTGCGCCGATTTGCTTCTATCTGATAGCCAAGGTTTTTGACAATAGCTCTAGCTCGAATTTTCCATGAAAGTAAATTTTTTCTTAGTACTATCGTGTCAATTTTTACCCCATTCCTCTTGGACCGTTTTTCAAAGTCTGTTCACCGTTCTTGGATGCAGTTTCCTAAGGCTCGTTTTAATAAACCGAAAGCGCAAAAGTCCATTGGAGAAGCGTCAGGGGATTTTACAGGTATTTCATTTAATGGGATACACTTTATTCTTGTTTCTGATTCTTTCGTTGCTAAATAAGCGGCAGTTGATTTAGACATGTGACTAGAGGCTTTGTCCATATGAAGCTCAACTTTATCAATGTCGTTTCCATATAAGGCTGGAATTTCTTCTTTAAAAATTGGTTCCAAAATATTCTGCTGATAGTAGAGTGAATTAATTTTGGCTTTACTTAAAACTTTTTTGATTTTTAATTTGCCGTTGTAACAAAATCTTGCAACTACCATGAATCCCTTTGGGAACTTTTCTATATACTGACGATGACATTTCGTACGGTCATTCCCATAAGTTGAGAAATAGAAAATTGATCTTTTTTTATTACAGTCACTTAAATACACCCATGTCTCATAGAGTGTTAGCACAAATTTCCATTTTTCAACAGCTAGGTGTTTTTCACATAATTTTCTACAATTTGTTATTCTTTCAGCAATATGCTTTGGCAAAAGCAGATGAACTTTATGTTTAAACATGTTTTTTAACTTCAAATCTTTATGAATTACTTTACTTACAGTGCCAGAAGACATTCCTAGTTTCGATGCAATGGATCTTTGAGTCGGCGGATTTTCTTTCCGGATCAGAGACTTCACTTTCTTGATATTTAACTGCGTTCGGACAGTTATAGGATGAGGTTTCGCGGTCATGTTTTCCTTTTTTCTTTCAGTTACACATTTATTTCCTTTCAAATTTAATTATTTTAAATACCTCTTTTTAAATGCTATAACTTCGATTTTTACACCGCTTTATAATTTGTTGATGCGAATATTTCTCCTCGGAAAGCGCAGTTACGTAACCTTCGAGCCATCTATCAATTTTAGGAGCCATTTTCAAAATAAATCTTTTATTTTACATTCCAATCAAAACAAAACAGTAGCAGACGATTATTCTGAATTTGCCAAATTTTTATCTCAAAATAAAAATGACAAAAATAAATTACAAAATTGTTTCCATAAAGTGCGAACGAACTTCTGTATTAGTTTTGTAAGACTTCAAAAGAAACTTTATTGGAAATCATAACTAAATTGATATGATATAAGATTAATAAGTTTGTGATCACTAGGCTTGGGCGATGTATCGATACATCGTGAAAAACCGGTGTAAAGCCGACATCGTCACACCGGTTTAATAATTTTCAAGACATCGTAACATTACGGTTTCTCGGTGTCACAAACCTAGTGGTGTACGCATACGTGCGATTTCCCGATGTCACACAAACAATTCCGATGTTTCTGTGTGCGCATGCGCGATGTTACGATGTCACATCGCTTGGTCGACGATTTCCCGGTGTCCGATGTTTGTACGTATGCGCGGTCTTACGATATCGCATCGCTTAGCTTGAAGGAACGATTTTCCGGTTACACACCGTCAATACTGACGACTTAAAGTACTTGCAAGAAAATATTTGGCAATTCAAGGTTCAAATGTACCTTCAGAGATACTATTCAGCACAGGCGGGAGTGTTATTACAAGACAAAGAGCCGCATTGCTTCCAAAATATGCAGAAATGCAGATATTCTTGGCTCAAAATAAAATATATTTGAATGTTTAATTAGTTTAGTCTGTTTCAGGACAACAACCTGGTCTCATTTTCACCATGTTTTTATTAACTTGCTTTCTTGTGTGTTTGTGTGTGTGTTTGTCTAGTACAAATCTTGCAATCGATTTTTAACTAACTTCCCGACTAGCTAGACATTTGAAACATTTAGAATAGTTCAGAACACGATGACAATGCATTTTTTTAATACTTTTAGCCATCTTTAAGCAGAATTAAATTAATTTTCAGCTATTTTCAGTTAATTTTGCTTTGTAGACTGGTGCAGCCATCTATTGGCCGGAAAGGGAACTAAAAGTCAAATGCAAGTTAACTTCCAATTAACTTCATTTTCTTTCAAGTTGATGGGATAATTCATCAAAAAAAATTTAAAAAGTATTTATTAATACATAGAATTGTCAAGTTTATATGATTCAACAGAAATTTTAAAAACAGGGTATATAAAAAGTATTTTTATCTTGTAATTATTATGTGTGAATCTGTGTTACTTTTTTTAGGGAGGTACGCTGCCACCTGCTGGCTACGTTCGTGGTTAACATCGCGATACATCGTCACATCGCGATTGTAGACTGGCGATGTATCGCGATGTCAAAAATGTAACATCGTCCAGGCCTAGTGATCACAATGGGGTTACAAATTATTACTTCGATAAAACAAAACGTGAACACGGTAAATAAATGTTTATTTCTCCTTGGTACCTCAACAGTCCTAAACCTTAGTCTCTCCCTTCTGTATCTCAGTCGCCCCCATGATCCTCATCCCGAGCCAGCTGATGGGTGCCAGTCTCGGAGAGGATGCTACCCTGGTCTGCAACCTGGAGTCCTTTCCTCGCTCGGTCACGTACTGGGTGATCGCGGGAGGTATTGTAATCGTCACCAACAATAAGTACCGAGTACTCAGCGAACCCTCCGACTCGCCCGCTGCCTACAAGCTCAAGCTCAAGCTTCTCATCCGGGACCTAAGGCCGCAGGATTTTGGATCTTACACATGCGTCGCCAAGAATTCCCTAGGAGACACTGAAGGCACCATCGTCCTCTACGGTAAGCTTTCCTCGTACTCCTCTTACATGTTAAGCTATCTCGGGAATTTAAGCGACTGTTAAGTGCACTTTTCTTAACCTTTAGCTTACGGGGCTCATTTTTCCGATTCCCTCTTTAGGACGCTAAATTCCATAACCCCTTTGTAAGAACAGCCATTAAGACGGTCATCTATACTTATCTATACTTATATATAAAGAGAGAGAGAGATTTTGTACGTGGAGGGTAATCTCCGGAACCACTGCACCTATTTGAAAAATTCTTTCACTGTTTGAAAGGTACATTATTCCAGATGGACATAGGCTATATATTATGTATATCTGATCAGTAGAAATAAAGTTAAGGGGGATACTCTAGATTTGTGTGCACGGCCGCCATCTTGGATTTTTCCGCCAGGGTTTGGCGCATTCCGCATGGCGATAATTATTGCGTTCTGGTAAAAATAACCCAATGTCAAATTCTCTAATTTTAAGATCAAACAGTTATTTCTGATGTGATCTTTTAATTACAGTATAATAATTTTAGGTCAGATCTTGGCCTTGACCTGGAAATCTGAATCAAATTGACAATACTCAAAAGAGTAAATTATTTTTAAAACTAAGAGTCTTTTTGTTGAAAATTTTTGAATCCATTATCAGTTTTTCGTTAACTTATCAAATTTAAGTTGCTTTTAATTTTGTTTATCGATTGTCAATTAGTATACTATAATGATACACCATTTCATTTATTTGAAGTAAAAATTATCTGCCATCATTTTTTCGTAAAATGTAAAATACAGTATACATTTTAAATACAATATATTTTAAAATATTTTATAATTCCAAGTTGTAGTGGATTACAAATAAATTTAAATAACTGAAGTTCAACTTCTCTCTCCCCAGGAACCTAAGTTAAAAAGTTAGTTAAGGTTAAGTTATTGGTTTAGGAAAAGGGTTTTTTTTTCTTATTTCCAACACAGCAGGATAAATGGTCAAATAATCCTTGTCCCGATTTTATTGTATGCACCAAATATTTGGTTAAGGTCAAATCTGAATTAAAATTTCATTACCACAATGCCCTAACCCCCCCAAAAAAAAAGAGGATCTGGTTACTCACCATAAATTTATGGGTTCATAATTATTTTACATTTTTCAAAGCTGAATTTTAGATAATTTTTAAATTGCAAGTTATTTAGGTGGTACGAAAATGCTGTATTTTTTTTCTAATTAACAATATATTGGCATAATATTTTGGTGATTCATTGCTATTAGTCAAAGAGTTAAAGCAAACTGAATAGATGGCATTGAAATTTTATCTGTAAGTAAAATTCATTTGACCAAATTTTTCATATGGATCATAATTTGAAAAGGTAGTTTTTAATTAAAAATGACAAAAAAAAATCTCAGTCCAACGATTAAATGATTTTTCAAAAATATTTCTAAGTTTCACAATTTAAAAAGGTCGTTTTTATTTAAAAAGCTAAAAGAAAAACCCAAAATTTCCAATATTTGAGAATGATTTTTTCAAAAAAGTGGTTTTTATCAAAAACCCAAAA
>OU015500.1:81218215-81403215 GCA_907164885.2 Dolomedes plantarius | reverse complement strand
CACCCCAGCAATGAACTTTCACTGCACTTCCAGTCTGATGACCAAATTAGCCGATTGAAAAATTTCCTTTCCCCTAATTTTTTTGTCTGAGATGAAAAGAAATGGTAGCTCAAAATATAAACATATTTTGCTTTAGTTTCGCCTGCATAATACAAGCTGTGCGTAGCTTCCGTCATCTCTAATTATAATGTCCATCTTAACACGTCTCTGTTTGGCTTATCCCAGTTTGAATGATTTGCTCAACTTTCCATACTAGACCCAAAAAGTTGCAAGTTAATTTTGACTTTTTCACTCGAAAGTTTTCTCCCAACTTCAGCTAAAAAGATCCGCTTCAAATAGTTTTCTGTATACAGAGTAGATGAAACTCTCTTGTGTGGTATGTCCTTTATTGATTGGGCACTGACAAATCGAAAATAATCCTATGGATTGAATCATTGATTCCCAATCGGTGTGCTACGGCCCTTTAGGGTTCCGCTAAATTTTTGGGGGGATAAACAAAAATTATTAGTTGGGCCCATTTAAAATAAATATAAAGTTAAATTAATTATTCTCACGTCCGGCAGATTATGACACAGATCGATTAACCCGTTCCTAAGAATAAATTAGCTATTGTCCCTCCCACAACTGTTAGACCTGATATCAGATATTTGTGCTCTAAGCATCAATCGCAAGTCTCCCATTAATAAAAAAAGCTCTTTTTAATGATTTCCATCGTATTCCTCTGGTGTAATGTTATATTGCAGGGGTCGGCAACGAGGTGCCCGCAGGCCCCAGGGTGCCGTGAAAAATTTTTAAAGTGCCCGCCGTTAAAATGTCTAAATTTTAGATAGTTGAACAACAAACACTCGCAGTTGTGATGAATAATTTTAGTAAAAAAATTGAAAATCGTAAAACAGTAAAAATCAAAAACTCAGCAACCTGCTCTCTCGACAACGTTGCTCTCCCTTCGCTGGGAGTCAGTTTCTTTTTCCTGCTCTCAACTTGAACTCTCTTTGCGCGTCGACATATATGCATGTGAATCTTTGTTTTCCAATATGAAATACCTAAAATCAAAGTACTGATCAAGACTCACTGGCACTCATTTGGACCAATGCCTGAAAACTGGGAATTCAACTTATGTGCTACTTTACAACGAGATGGACGCAGATTTGCGATGTCAAATATTGCATTATTTATCAATTTTAAGATTGTTTTGGTCAAAATAAAATATTTAAATTTATGTACTGAAAATTTATGTCGCATTATTTTCATGTTTAAATATTAAAGCCTCATCCCCCTCCCCTCCTCCTCTTTCTCCAGCGGTGCCCACCGAACTTCCGTATTTCTGAAATTTGTCCTGCTAATAAAAAAGGTTGCCGACCCCTATTATATCGAATCAAATTTTTATTGCGACTGTATCTCTTAATTATTGAATAAAGTCAGCAATAGAGTAGGTGTTTCTTTGAACTTAAAATTTTCACATGTTCCTGATATACATTCCCTTTTGATTTCACATTCAAAAAATGGAAAAAAAATTTCAGGTAGTCTCTTCTAACGAAACTACCGCGGGTTATTAACGTAGGATTACTTATCGTTGCTTACCTGTTTGTTTGTTTTTTCTCAATACAATTCCTACATACGAAGAGAAGGATGAGTGACAACCCTATGCAGAATAGGTCAATGTGTCGAAAAATTGTGTAATTCGAAATTAACAATTCGCACGAAGCGGAGATCTTAATCTTTAAAATGGTACTGTGGCTATTCACCGGAACAGTCACATAATACCCGAGAAAAAAAACTCAATCCCGGCAATAAATAATGAAACCCGGGGTGACATTTTACTATTTTAATGAAGACATAACAATTAAGTATAGTTTAACACAAATTTAACAATTATACAGGAACACACGAAAATATGCTGCTACAAGCATGGAAACATTGGATCAACTGCCAATACTTCTTCTCAGCAAAAAAGAGTTCAAAGGGCATCGCCACGAACTCTAGTGGTTGTTTCTGTCCAAGGAGTCAGAGTTTTTGCGTCATGATGCCTTGGATGCCTTGTTTAAACTAGTTGGTTACAGTACCTCATTTATCGATTTTTGTTAAGTATGAAGGGATAAAACAAAAAAAAACACCTTTTAGAAATAATATTCTGCCACTCTTGATTTATAACTCGCGACGACTGTTTTAACGTCTGAAATTTAGCTTTCTAGAGGACCGTTATGGAGGAACGTAATCATACGTTAAAAAAAATTCAGGTAGTCTCTTCTAACGAAACTATCGCGGGTTATTAACGTAGGATTACTTACCGTTGCTTACCTCTTGTGTATGTATATATGTATGTGTTATGCATATATGTATCTATATATATATGTACGTATGTATATATATGTATGTCAAAATTTTCATGCATTTTGGTACTTTTCTGTTTGACTGTTCACTGCTTGTCCAAGCGATACAGACTGGGTTTGGCGCGCTGCCAAAATTATAACTCGCAACGACGGACGGTTTTAGCGTCTGAAATATTGCTTTCCGGAGGACCGTATAGGAGGAACATAATCCTACATTAGAACTAAAATTCTAGCAGTGGTATCCCAAATTTCTAATATCATTCTAAAGGAGGATGCAAACGTATAAAGGTTAGAAATCCCTGGGTTAAGTTAAAGTTAAAAATCCCTCTACTCAGATTCTGATGTTTCAAAACATACTGAACAAGGCTTCCCTTCTGAGCCCCAAAACAAAAATTTAGCTAATTTTATGCACGTTTTCCACCTCCCATGGTAAAAAAAGTGGGAATAATGTGAAATACCAATCGCGGGAGAACTGTAAAGAACAACACAGAGAAAAAAATTGCAATAAACAACGTATGATATAAAACAGTGGGTGAAGAATTAAAAGTGAAGGAAACAAAATCAAAATAAACGGGAACAATCAAGTAAAAATACAAAAACGATATTCAGAAGTCAAGAATAAAAAGGACATAAAACACTGCTAAGAAAATAACTTAAAATAAAATTTAAAATAAATAAGTACAAATAAAATAAATTCCAGTAAATTAACTTTTTAACTCTAATAGTTGTTATTTAAGATTACTTATTTTTGTTTGTTTTAGGGTACCTGAATTTATTCTGGACTCTAGTTTGACGTGTTTCTGAGAAACAAAGTAATTAAACGTAATAAAAATATGTCCTCAAAGGGGAAAAAATGCACTCGCCGAAACAAATTATATTTACAAAAGCCCAAAAGCTTAATTTACATCATTACAGCAGAAAATTCTAATCATACTTTTGTCCCAAATAACGTTGTAAGAATGTCATAGTGGGAGATACACCTTAAATTTTTTCTACGAAATTAAAGGAACAAAACACTATCGGATAAAGCACATCATTTGGATATAATCACCTGACTTCTTCAGCCCTCATTAGTGACGAAAAGAATGCAAATAAGTCATTATAAGCAGCAGAGAGAAATGCTCATCTGACTCACATATCATCTCACTATCGTCGATGACGTCACCTGGAAAAAAAATATGCTCCATGATGTATAAAATAACGAATTTCATTGCTGATTCTGGTAGTTGTCAAATAAGTAAAAAGTAACTGACATTTAATAATTCACTGATTTGAAAACTCTCATAGGAGATTATTTTATGTATATATTGATATTTCTGAAGAAATATGCAAGCACTGAAAGAGATTTTTTTAAAAGAAAATATACTTCCTAGGATGTCTTAAATAAAAGTTAGGGGTATAAAAACTGATCCTAATTATAGAATAGAATGAAGTATTTTCACGCTCTTATCAGTGGGGGTTGTGTAAGGGGAAATGTTCCAAAATTAAAAATAAAATTTGACATTTTGCATTCCTTTTGATATCTTCCTTTCCCTTTACCTTTCTTTACCTTCCTATATATTCCCTTGATGTACGATGGCCGAATGGCTAGGACGCTGGCATTCGGTACCAAAGTCCCTGGATTCGAATCCCCCTCTTGGCATGGACGTTTGTAGCCCTTCGGATTCGGCTTTAAGCAGTAGGTCGCGGTCTAGTTAGCCCTCGTGTAGCAAAAAGTTGACCGTAGTGCTCCAAACCAAACCTTTTGATAATCTGCATTACATTTTTTTAATCATATTCCTTTTCTTCTTTAAGTATTTGGGATATAATTTAAGTCCTAATATATATATATTTATATATATATATATATATATATATATATATATATATATATATATATATATATATACATACATACATACATACATACATACATACATACATACATACATATATATATACATATATATACGTATACATATATATACATATATATATATATATATACATATATATATATACATATATATATATATATATATATATATATATATATATATATATATATATATATATATATATATATACAGGGTGTTTCATATTGAATGGGACAAAAAGAATAGCATAGTACAAATTCTGCAATTGATTTATTTATCCGAAATAAATTAATTCTGAAACTACAATTATAAAAGTTTTATCTGGCAACAGTGAAAAATCTTCTGGTTACGAAATCGCCGCTAGAGGCACTGTTAATCGAAATGGCGCCATCCATGCAGGAGAAAGCGTACTGTGTTTTGGAATACGCCAAATCGTCTTCGTTTATCGTTCCCTCAGTTGGAGGAAGCGGTTCCCGGCTTCATCTTGCAGCAAGACGGTGCTCCACCACATTGGCATAAAAACGTACGTCAGTACTTGAACGATAGTCTACCTCATTGATGGATTGTCCGCGCTGGGTCAAACGATATGCCACTGCTTTGTTGGCCACCGAGATCACCAGATCCCTTGTGATTTTTTCCTATGGGGTTTTGTTAAAGACATAGTGTTCGTGCCTCCATTTCCCAAGGACTTACAGCAATTGAAGCATCGGATAACTGAAGTGCTCGAATCATTAACAAAGGATATTTATCACGAGTGTGGCAGGAACTAGAATACCGCATAGATATTTGTCGTGTCACAGGAGAGGCACACATAGAACATCTATAGAAACTTGGATAACTATAGTTTCACTGTAAATTTGATTTATCAAAATAAAGTAATTACAGCGTTCACAGGCATGCTTTATTTTTGTCCCATTCAATATGAAACACCCTGTGTGTGTGTATATATATATATATATATATATATATATATATATATATATATATATATATATATATATATATATATATATATATATATATATATATATATATATATATATATATATATATATATATATTGATTGATTGATTGCTGCTTTGGGACTTGTGACCCCTGGCCAAAACATTCCAAACTAGGTGCTTAGATAGCTGAGGGCTAAGATATCGGCTCCTGTATTTATGGTCACAACAAGGGTTGGAGTCTGACTTAGCCAGGTGCCACAACAGTTTTGACCGAGTACCCTGTAAGGACTTTACCTTAAATAAAAGACTGCCAGACTTTTTGTGTTTAATGCTTTAATTGCATTTCTGCACTAAATATAAGTTATTTCCAATATATAAAAAAATTTTAATTCGTGGGTTCACGGCATCGACGAGGAAGGTCAGACTTGAGTTGTCGCTGTGCTCATTCAAGTCTATCTGGGCCAGACAGTATCTCCTTGTCTCCAGCCTGACGGCTCCAGCGTCACTCTGGATAACTTAATCTCTGAATCACTGACTGACTTCAACTCGCGTCCAGCAACTTTATATATCTTCGCTTAACGTTCTCGAAAGGACTGGAAAAGTCGTCTTTATTTATTTAGTTATTGTTCCCAGACGACTAGGCGCCTCCGGTCGGCAACTTCCCTTTCGTAGCTGATCAACTGTTTCGGGAGCTGTCGGCAGCACTTCCGGTCATGTCGCCGAGACTGTCTGTCTCCAGCCGTCTAAATCAATTCTGGGCAGAAACCGCGCGTTGGTTGGTTTTCCCGGAATTTCCATGCACAAAATATTCACTATTGTACGGGAGTCGTTACAACCCTCAGGGGTGAAATCTGGTAAGCTCGTACCTTTCTCCCACCCACATACCATACAGGAGGATAGATATTGTAAAACCATCTATTTTCTTAATTTTCTGTATACATTAGCTTAATGCAAAAACTTACTCTTCATTATCACTGCTGAATTTTACCATTTCATAATGTGTGAAAAGGTAACGTGATCGGTGTGGTAATGTGTTTGACGAAAATTCCCTGCTTCAGAAATCTTTGCTAAGTTATTCCGACGTACTCATGTCTTTGTTTACATATTTGGGAAAGTTAAAATAATGCAAACATACTATCGTTTCATATCACTAAAAAAATTATTTAAAGTGCTTAAGACTTATATGCTAAAAAAATATTTTTAAGAGTGAACACACTACTTCGTTAGATGTCGAAATCCTCAAAGAATCTAAACAGTTTTACAATATTTCAATAGTTTTAACTTGATATAAAAATCCATAGAAAGTTATTTTAATCAGATACCCAATATACTGAATATAAAAAATCGCACTCAATAAAAGTATATTCAATCTGATAGGAACGTATATCTGACGAATGTCTATCTTTTATATTCTTCAAAGTAGATATTAGAAAGGTCAATAATCTTGCTGCTTCTCTTAGAAAAGGAAATCAATTATTAAAAAGGTCAGTAAGCCAGCTACATCTGTTACAAATAAAATGTTTTTCATGTGACAGGAATGTAAAAATATTCATTACTCTAAGCTTCACTTTACATTGAAATAATTTTACTTAACATAGTTTATTTTATGCTATAAATCGGAGAAGATTCATTTTCAGTCTCGCAATCAGTGAAAAAAAATTTTTTATTTATGTTTCTAAGCTCTTCTTCGGAATCGATTGAAGCTGAGTCTTTTATTAATTGTAAAACCGATTAAGAAAATGCTTTAACGGATACCAGTACTCGAATGAGTATATGACCTATTCTGGAAAAGCAGACATATATATTAACACATGTACATATGGAATGTAAAGATCAGTGTGTGATGTATTTACTGTATTATACAACAGCTCTGCGACATTAGTTTGTCCTTTGAATCTGACCTCTTTCGGAAAACAAGTTATATTGAGTTGCAGTTGTGCTGAAGAAATGTCAATGCTAATTTGTATTGTAGTATATACACATTTATAGCATTAGTGGGGCTCGAGGTAGCCTTGTGGTAGCGAGGTGGATTTCACTGCTGAGAGTTCTCAAATCGAATCTCGACTCGTGCCATTAAATATCTCCTTGTCTAGGCTGGATACGGGCACATTAAACCCGTATGCCAGAAAGTCCCTGTATGATGTCAGAGAGGATGAGAGAGCGTACTCCCCCCCCCCCAATTGTTACCCCTGGGGGTGATTGGTCCAAATTCAGGTGGCACCTGGCTAAATCAGACTTCAACCCGTATGATACCATTATAAAGCCGAATCTCTCTGCCCTATAGCCTATATGTACCTGGTGTGGAATAGATTCTGGCCAGGGGTAATTAGAAACAACAACAGCATAACATTAGTTCATCCAGTTCATCTTACCTCTTTTAAAAAATTAGCCATACCTTAACTCAAAGATATTTTATAACCATAGTCATACACAACAACACATTTAATGCTATTATTTCATCAATTTCTGAATTATAGTGGCCGGAAGTTCGTTTGTAATACCTAAATTTTCAAACATAATCTAGCCCAAAGTAGCTTACAAACGTAAATTAAATAAAGGTATTTTATTTTGGTTTTACCCAACTTCCGCTACAAGTTTCTTTAAACTCATATTAACGTATTTTATGTAACTTTTGTTGTCATTCATTTTGCCTAGGACAATAACGGCCTACAACCAAGCTTATAACAACGGGAAAAATCAAACCTCAAGGATCCCCTTAACAGTTATGTACGACATATAATTCCCATGCAGATATGATGTAATATTTTTACACAGTATTCAGATAGCAATTAAGCATTTACACCTAAGAAAACAGAATCACACGCAGCAAGGAAAAGAATATTGCAATACAGTGCAGTACTGCGCGTGGGAATTTTAAAAATTTTAGTAAAGCAGCAGACAGCAAAACTCAAAAAGAATTCCTATTCCATTATTCCGAGCAAACAAGCACATAATCAAATCCTAAAGTTTTAAACCAGCGTTCAGCTGTAGTTACACTGTTCAGTTGGAAGGATCTCGTAAAAGAGTGCATTCCTAAATGGTAAGTGTTTTAAATTGAAGTATGTTGAAGTAAAATTATGGGGGTTAAGTGTCAGTAAAGTGTGCTTTGAGGATACAAGTGAAATTAATGTAAATGTTCACTTCACTTTCATTTTAATTATTTCAATACTCTGTTTGTTGTACTTCCAGTCGAATTGGAAGATTTTATGATGACATTTTAAGTGCTTTTTTAGTACAAAATGAAGTTAAGAGAGATTTTAATTCCAACTGTTCGAATATCTTCAGTTCGCTTTACTTAAACTAGTTGGTACCCATCAAAACATGACCGCTAGATAGTAAATAAATGTACTAATACACAAACTATACTCAACACATCATTGCCAAGTGTTGAAAATCATAATAATGCGCAGAAACAAATTAATGTGTTGAAAAGGCCTCGTGCTTTGTGAGTATCTAAAGCCAGATTTAAAAATGTCACTGAGCATGCGCAGAAAGCATTTTTTTATTGTAAATTATTGCTAAATAAACCGCGCGAAATAAACAATTTTCACGAGGTTTAATTTTATATTTCACAAACATAATTTCATAATATTAAAAATGGCAGAGAGATATCTAGAGAGACTCCTCGGACTAAACGTGTTTATCAATAACACATGTCACTAAGCATGCGCAGAAACAGTGAGTTTCTAAAGAAAGATTTAAACATACCACTGAGCATGCGCAGAAATCAATTTTTAATTGTAAATTACCGCTAATTAATAGAAATTGCCGTTACAAAAACCAAATTTGACAAATCTACAGATTACAATCTTTTGTTTAAGACCAAAATGAAGTAAATTGATGCAGTAGTTTTTTCATATGGACTTCCCAAAAAGTCGGCTTACAAACTTAAATATATAGATGGCAAGACTTTCCTATTCCTCTAGGAAAATCCTTTTCAATTTAAACCCCCAAATAGTTATCCATTTACATTTTACGTATTTATAATAGAGTATTATAAAAAAAATAGATACCAGAAATTTTTCTCGTAGAAAATGTACCAAAAATAACACTTGGAGCAAAAAAAGAGCTCCTGGAAACAGAAAATTTCTATTTACATTGCAAACGCAAAACCGCATATGGATCGTGGCACAGCCGAACATCATTCTCGTAAAAGAAAAAAGTATCCACCTACGGAATTTCTATTTAGAACATCTTTTTTTTTTCGGAAAGAAAAATTTATTAATTTCGTCACCGCTTGTAATTAGGACATAATTACTTAACTGTATCAGCATTCATTAGTAGCGAAAAGAAAGAAACACGACGTTACTTCCCCTCACAAGAAAAATAACAATTAATAAAGTATCGATTTTCTATTTCAGTAATAATAAAAATAATCGAGACATGAGATGCGGAGTAATTTTTATCACTGTGTAGATTTGAAAGTATCTAAAAAGAATTATAAGAAAAATCTCTACTTGAAGGATTTCAAAGTCGCCTTCGCATATCAATTTATTTGTTAGAGACTATGTTAAACCCACAAAGAAGGTATTTTTATGAAAACCACCTTGCATATGGAGTTTCATAGAGTATATCGTAGGTATTAAAAAGTGTGTCTCAAATTCCCGTAAATAAAGAAGTGAAAAAGTATAGAAGTTATAAAAAAACTTTACAGTTTAAATAATCTGATACTTTTCGTTGGAAAATCTATACAGCAAAAATATTTTACCCTTTGAAAATATTTACAATTTATGATTACAAAGTCTCAGTAAAATATCAGTTTGTAAAGTATTTCATGTAGTTGTTTGGATAACATTGGATCAAACAATGTTGCGAAATCAAACGTAGATTTTTCCGTTTAATATTTTTACTATTCCTTTGAAATCCGTCATATCTTAAATTTAAACCTATCAGTAAATAACTATATGATTTCAAAAAAAAAGTATGCTTTGTAATATCTAAAAAGAGTTTTTTAAAACATTGCAGTTCTCTCGTCAGTCAAATAAGATGTCGAAGTTAATTTTATACCTCGTATACATGATACACTCAACTTCTAACTTTTACAACTATATCATCTGCAATCACTATGACATGTAATTAGGTGTAGTTTCCTCTTTTGTTATTTTTTAACTTTTCGTGCAGCTTATGAGCGTAAAGAAGTAGCTCTTCGAAATAAATGCACTGATCAACAGTGATTCTATTTAGAATTACTTTGGACGACTAATGTCCATATGCAAGCAGATTTTAAGTAAGAAGTCAGAGTATCCGGGTGTGCTGCCCCTTTTTGAAATTATCTATATTTGCACATTATTCTGCATGAAATATTTTCTGCCTAGGTCTTTATAATACGTTTCTCCTGCTAAGAAATCTTACCAAAAAATATTCTCACTCACCAAGGAGTTCTTGGTATATCATTCCTTTTGTGACATCGAGGAATATTTCAATAAAATATTAAATTATTGTAAGAAAACCTAACTATCTGCTTGAACATTAGATGACATTCATTAAAATGTAAATCACAATTACATACAATCATAGTCATATCAAATTTGATTTTATTTGGAAATCACATAAATCTCAGTTTAGTACAATAGCCATAGACAGAACTATAAACAAGGAAACTGTCCAGACTCTTTAGGCACACTTGAAGGTGGTATATGAGGAGGGTCATAGAACGTGTGCGTCTTTGGCATGAAGATCAGACTCTCACATTTGCTTTTCACAATGACATCAGAACAGACAAGCAAAGTTTATTTGTTCGTTCGCGTCCGTAGCACACTTTAAGCTACACGTGCCCCCTGAGTAGTGCTAAATGGGTAACAGCTTTGCAGCCTTACTCCCGATACTGGGAAGCAAGGGAACTCTTATTTTTTAACACTTTAATTCTGTTTAACACTTTAGTTCTGTTTTTAGTACTTCTTTGAATTCTTGTTTGTCGTAAGTAACATCTTGGCGAAAGAATTGTGTTCCCCTTCGCCCGCTGCATTGGAAATAAAATTTTTAAAAATTTAGTTAAAGACACCAAACTAAATTACCGTTAAATCAAGCAATTAGATACAAATTAAATGTTTTCCCTGATAAAGATTCAGTGCTATTTAATCAGTAAAGGAAGAAAAAATCCTGAGTATCACCTAAAAAAATATAGTTACCTATTGTCCAGGAAAAATGCAAATGATTTCTGCTAAATAGCTGAATCTAGCCGATTGTGTGCTTGACTCTGAATTACATAAATGATGAAAGCAACTAAAATTACAAAATATGGCTCATTTTTAGCACATTAGATCAGACCGAAAATAATGCACCATTACTAAATGCTTTACAAGTTGCATAATATTTAGGTAGCTGTACGTGCTACTCCGTTGACATTTTTTTAGAGGTTTTTAATAATGATGCCACAAAAAGTATCTCAACCAATAGGTTCACTCAGGAGCTTTATATCATACGCAATACGTCATTTTTACGTTTTTATACCAAGTAACTATTGATTGCAATAATAAAGCATGAGCAATAAGTCAAGGGATGGCAATATATACAAGTGGCTAAATTATACCATTCAGTAAAAATCCCTTGCATTTATTCAGACAATAGGTAGGGAGATTTTATGATTTTTCTTTCCTTTCTAGATATTTTATGATGAATCTTTAACATGGAAAAAGCATTAAGTTTTTAACTAACGGACTGATGATATAACAACAATTTAGATACACTTTTTGAACTAAAAAAAATAATTGAAGAAAAGAATTATTTTCCTTGTCTATTCTGGCGTTCTTTAGAACAGCCAATGATTCAGTCAGTATTGTATGACAAAAGCATATTCTAACCATACATCTGTGTTACCCCTTCTACCTATACACAAACACATCGCACCTGTGCTAGAAGAGTGTTACATCTCAAAATAGCCATATTTAGGAAGAACTAACGAAGACATATGTCGAAATTTCCTTTCTTGTTTTATGAATGCCTATGATAATGTTGGAAAAACTTATTGTTCGAATCACTTCAGAAGGCAAAACTATATACTATTAAAGCTGTTTTCAATTTTTAAAGCATGATTTTGAATTTTAATTACAAGATATAACTCTCGTCTAGTAACCTCATTTTGTCAACATGAACTGAAAAGCTTGACGGAATACTGTCATATCTCTATGCTAATGCACAATCTATCTAAACTTTTCACAATACAAAGAAAAAACCTTGATAACATGAACAGCAAGTTAGAAAAAAATTCAAATTTGCTTTTTACTAAAAGCATTTATTTTGCAAATAAAATTTAATGAGCATTTTTATTACAGGAACATTTTAATACAACAACATTAGGCACTGACAAAAATCTTCTTTTCATTCTTCGCGCATGAACAAGTTCCCCCTCCTAGTTGTGGAAGAGGGTAATAAGCGTCATCTAGGAGATTGTGTTGGTATTAGGCTTATAACATTATTCGAGAATGAGGGCACTTCTTATAGAGCATTGTGGTGCAATTATCTCAAAATCTCAAGTTTCGGAGATGTAACACACTTCTACGTAGCAGAGGTGCGACATGAATTCTTTGTGTACAATTTTGTCCATGCAACTCTTAAAACTCCCATTTCTCTCATACTGGGTTTTCAATAAAGGGTTTAAGGAGGATGCCATCTAGCTTATCAAGATTGCTATTGTGTTACAAGTCAATTATTTTCCTCTCTCGTCAATATTTGATGTTATGGTGTTTTTAATGTCAATATAAAGAGTTCAGGGGTGTTTATTAGTCTTATTAGGATAACTTTATTCAAAATTGGTCATTGTCAATAGTGTTTATTTAACAGTTTTGTGTACTAAAGACTTATGTCAGAATTATCAAACATTGAGCTTCCATTACATTTGATGCTAGCTTGCTAGTAATACAAGATAGTTAGTCGACGTCAAGTAGCTTGCAATAATGACGTCCCGCAAAGCAGTCAATCTATTGCCGGTAGTAATAGACTAGAGTTACGCCAATCTCAGTAGTCAACACGTCAAAGATATGACGTAAGAGACGTGGAGAAGGCTCCAATCATGGTATATCTATATTTGAGGAAAACTCAGGAAAGGGGATCATTACTATATTTCAGATTACTCTGGAATGGAATTACTTTAGAATCGGAAGTATTTCTACCGAAGCACTCAAAACATTGAGTTAAAGAACATTTCACGATGATTATTATTTCTAGTTGAAAAGAATAATGAAATAAATGTAGTTTGGTGAAGAAGAAAAGCTCTGTTAGTTTGAAAACTCTGTAGACTTGCATCAAGTAACAAATAACACGCTGGTAAAATGCGTCAGTTCTTGCAAATTAGGTATTTTCTGCTAATTTTTTTAAGTAGGAATAAAAGCCTTATATTTTTCGAAATTATGAAACTCTTTATTTGAAAGTGATATGTCATGCCTTAATAAATGCTCAAACTTTATAGAAGTAACTGAATATACAAAATGTCTCAAAGATGTATAAACAACTTTGGAGTAGATCAGAGGAAACTTAGTGATGCTAAGATGTAGTAAACACATAAACTTTTGGCCATAATTACCAAAAAAACTCTAATTGACATAATACACAGCATCACTTAAAAATAGCACTTTCTATTATGAAGAAAAGGCGTTTTGGTTTGAGAAAATGAGATCTACAGCATTAATTTATCAAAGATGTATGTGTGTCGACAACTGTAGTTGTATGGGGGGGGGGATTAAAATTATAATTAATAATTACTAATTAAAGTTAAGATAATCTCTTTACTATCAATTACTTCAATTACATTTAATACCAGGTTTCAATTAAATTTACTTCAAAAATAGCCATTAGTGGTTAGTACATTTTAAAGACGTGCGTTGTGTGTAGCAATAACCCATAAATATATAATTAAAGTTTACCACTGGTTCGAATTACTGTTGCATCACTGTGGTGACTAATGAGCCAAAAAGAAAAATACAATCAAATCAAATAAAATTACCTCTCTATCATTGGAGTGCACCTAAAAATAAATGCACTCTCCTAAAAGAAAAAGTTTCAAAAATTCTACTCTGCTGATATAAAAACCTAAGGCTGAATATTAGAAAATTAACTCTAAGGCAAGGACCGACATGACAAGTTATACATTAACATAACAAATTTATTCATTTCGATCTCCTTCACATTATTACACTATACCTTAACAAAAATGGTTAACCGCCTGAGGATTCCAACATCTCCTCCCAATAAACTCATATTAATCACAAAAACATCTGAATATTTGCAATACAATTTTCTATTAATATAACCTTTAATATCATGGTGGCTGGTGAAAAAAACGTTTAAATGAAAAGTGATTAAAGTAAAAAAATCAAAAGAAAACTAAAGAAAAATTCAATAATAAAAGGGAAATTAAAAACATATTACCAAATTAAATGCTGCAGCACTGTAAAAAAACTAAAAAGAGGGGAGTTTTAACGCCATTTTCTAAATCGTGCATGACGCCAAGACATGAACGTCGTCGGACCCTTCCGTTCAGCGATCATCCCTCCATCATGGGTCTGGGGTCAGCTCCTAGCTTCTTGGCTCGCCTCTCCCTCTGTAATTTTTCGCACCCTTCGCCCCCGAGTCGTCGCTACGTTTCTTCACTTTGGACTCCGCGTGGAAGTAAGGAGTTCCAACGCACGCCGTCAATTTCGGACGAGGAAAACGTTGAAGTTCTGAATTAGCCGAAGGATACTTTTCTCCGACTCATCGTTGATTTTTCATCTTCTTATTTTATACTATCATTGTTGGTTCCTTATTTCCTCCTTGAAAACGTCGCCATCTACGAACCACTGTATTCAACCGCGCAGGGAGCGCCGACATTCCAACGTCATAAATCGGGGAGGGTGTCCGTGACCAGTCGCCACCGGATGTCTTGGTTTACAATCAACTGACAAAAAAAGGGGACTAACTCAAAAGGAAGGACTAACTTTAAAAGAAAAAAACACACTTTAATTTTGCATTCATTCATTAATTAAAAACCCAAAAATTCACCAGCCAATAATACGTACCAGCCACCTCACAATTATTTCAAAATAAGGGTTATTAATTTATCAATATTTTAACAATAAGGTATAGCATGTGATGATCTATTTCAACTTAATTCTTCACAATGTCAAAACATTTAGAGAAACTTGCGCACGCTTCTCCAAATGCGATGACATTAATCAAATCAATTAATATTTGATCACCACAAGTTTAACCATCAAAACATTTAGCAGAGGCTTAATAAATTTATAACAAAGCACAATCGTTACTAATATTTAATTGTTTGCTTTACTTAAACTTAATTACCTCAAAACCCGAGATTAAAATAAACGTTAATTATTTTAAAAACTATTAATTATCATCACAACATATGAACCCTTTTGCAATACCCTGCATATCGTACCATAGACTGTAAAAAACAATCAGCATTAAAAATATTCCAGAGCTCTATTTAAAAGCAAAATCACAACTTCAAAATAAAATTTAATGGTTTCATTCGTCGAAAATAATATCTTTACAATTATTTACAAAATTCTCGTTTTTTTACGTCTCTCATTTTAATACGCGTAGGGCATATTTTCGGTGTTATCCAAACACTACTCAGTACAGAGTAATTGCATATTTTAAGTGCCCCAATCAGTGAAATATTTTCTCGTTTCCTTGACAAAAAAACGTAAAATTAAGAGTTCCCTTCAAATCAGTGATACAGCTGAAAAATACAATAGCGGTGCAAAAACGTAATTTGAATCATTACTGACTAGATTCCAATCATGCTTTCATTCCGTGACTATCAGATGTGAAAACCTATAGATGAATACATACCCATATTTTCTTTTCAAATTAAAGACAAAAACTATTGGATACGGCACATCATTTCGATTTAATCACCTGACAATTTCAGTGCTCATTATCGTGAAAGAATTCAGGCATTTCATTATGACTCGGCGCCAGAAAAACAGTTGTCAGATTAAGGTATTTTCATTTCACGATCACCCGTGACGTCATAGGTATAAAAATTTAAGCTAAAACGTACTTTTCAAGTAAAAAAAAATGAATTATTAATGATAGATCCTTGATTCTGAAAACTAACAAAAGAACCCAAAAAAGTTAAAGCGATGCAACGCACGTATCAATAATTTGAAAACCACCTTAGCAAGAGTATATAGAAAAACCCATTTTAATAGGCAGTATTTTTTGGGATAAATATGTTTGTATGGTGCTTTCAAAAACATCATTGAAACTTTTTGTTGGATCTTGGAGAAAAGAAAAGTTTTTGATTTTTGCATCAAAATACATAAGGAAGGAGAAAATTAAATGTTTGATATTTTTCAATAACTTAAAGGCCAACTATGCAAAAGTTCGTAAAAAAAGTAACAGTAATGCACTGCATTTAGAATCAGGAAAGTATCTTCAGAATAAACAACAGTATGTCTTAGTTGTTTCAAATCACATGTTTGAAAAAAAGCTTAATAAGTTCTGGAAGAAATGAAAAATATGAAACTTTGGTAGTATTAAATGAATCATTTATTTAAAATTACGCTTAGCAATTGCATATAAAAGCAGGTTTTGGTTGAGGTCATTATTTTTGCAGCAAAAATAATTGATTCTTTTGATTTTTCAAAACGTAGAGTTAAGAGAGTTTGATAATCTTGCGAATTTTTTTTATGCTTAGATACAAATTTCTAGAATAAGATGTCGGAAATATAAAGGACTCCGTAGAAAAATTTTATTAAAAAATAAATAAAAAAATTCATTATTATAATGAATTATTATTCGATTATTATATTCGAATATTATAAAAAATTTGATTTCAGTAGGCAGAATATGTAGTCAAACACAAAAAATTAAAAAATTTCAGGTAGTCTCTTCTAACGAAACCACCGCGGGTTATTAACGTATGATTACTTATCGTTGCTTACCTCTTTTGTATGTATATATGTACACTGCTGGCCACTGTAAATGCAACACCCTGAAGGAAACATGCAAATAACATGAAATTTACAACATGCATTAGCGGAGGTGAGATATGCAAATGATTAGAATTTCAGCGCAGACGCACATCACCTCCGCCTGTGGCGCCACTTCAAAGCGCTATTTAAGGCTTGGAGATTTCGACGATTTCAAGTTCGGCAATTGTGTTTTTCTTCTGGTTTTTTCAAAAAAACGATCAATTATGCCTCGTCGAAAACAGCGATCATCTTTTGATCAAGTATCCGAGTTCGACAGAGGAAAGATAGTGGCCTACCGAGATTGTGGATTATCTTTCAGGAAAATCGGTAGTCGTGTTGGACGAAACCAAACAACTGTAATGCGGATATGTGATCGTCGGATGCAGGAGGGTACGACGGACCGGCGTGTTCGATCGCATCCACCTCAGCGCACCACTTCACGTGATGACAGGCAAATTGTGCGCATGGCAGTGACGGATCGCTCAGTCACATCACGAACCATAGCACAGCACATGCAGTCTGTAACGCATCATCCAGTGTCTGCGCGTACCATTCGACGCCGTTTACAGCAGAGTGGTCTGTCCGCAAGACGTCCATTGCTTTGTCTACCCTTGACGCAGAACCACAGACGTCTCCGCCGCCAATGGTGCGATGACAGAAGGATGTGGACGGCAGAATGGAATGAAATTGTCTTTACTGACGAGTCACGCTTCTGTCTGCAACACCACGATGGTCGCATTCGAGTCTGGAGACACCGTGAAGAGAGGATACTGAACAGCTGCGTTATGCACCGCCACACTCGTCCTGCACCAGGTATTATGGTATGGGCCGGTATTGGATATCACTCTCGCACACCTCTAGTACGCATTGCCGGTACTTTAAACAGCCAGCGCTACATCTCCGAGGTGTTGGAGCCAGTTGTCCTTCCTTACCTTCAGGGCTTGCCCACAGCCATATTTCAACAGGATAATGCGCGACCACACGTGGCACGCATTGTCCAACGGTTCTTCGTCAATCGCCAGATTGAATTGCTTCCCTGGACGCCTCGCTCTCCGGATCTTTCGCCGAAAGAAAACATGTGGTCCATGGTTGCTCTACGATTGACCCAGATTCCATCCCCAGCTGCCACAGCAGATCAACTTTGGCAACGTGTGGAAGCTGCTTGGTCTGCTGTACCCCAAGAACTCATCCAAAGTCTCTTTGAATCAATGCCGAGGCGTGTGGCAGCGGTGATCTCCAACAATGGCAGCTACTCTAGCTACTGATTTTGGCAGGAACCACACTTCACAGAAGTCTATAAATTTAATCATTTGATACTTGGTCAACATGTTATCTACAAAATAAATTTTGTTGTGATATCTCTTGTCTTTCTTGGTGTTGCAATTTGGGTGGCCAGCAGTGTATGTATGTGTTATATATATATATATGTATCGATATATATGTACGTATGTATATGTATACATATATGTATGTCAAAATTTTGACGCATTTTGGTACTTTAACAGACAACTAGACAATTTGTGACCCAATGGGTCTCTATATAACCCTATTGATATATTATGAAGAATTCAATCTACTGTAGACACTACGGAGAAATGAATGGTTAATTTGGAGACAATTCTTTCAATCTTTGAAAATAATAATTAAATAAACGGAATTTATTATTATGAGAATTTCATCGTATGGTTACGTTCCTCAATAACGGTCCTCCAGGAACAAAAAAAAATGTCCGTCCTGGGTCGCGAGTTATAATTTTCGCAGCGAGCTAAACCAAGTAGCGGTAAACAGTTAAACAGAAAAGTACCAAAATAAAAAAGGAGGTAAGCAATGATAAGTAATCCTACGTTAATAATCCGCGGTAGTTTCGTTAGAAGAGACTACCTGAAATATTATTTTTCCTGATCTCAACAGAGAAGGGGAGGGGTAACATTCGATTTATTTGCAGTCTTTAAAAAATTATTTGAATTTTTCCCCTCGTTTTTAATACGCGTAGAACCTTATCGCTATTAGGTGGTTGCAAATAGAAAAAGATAGCTACGCTCGAGGTGTGAATGGGCATAATGTCCTCAGTATACTCTCAATTGCTTGTCGCATAGGAGGAAAATGCTTGTAAATTTCTCCATTATCATTGAATGTTAGTTGATTGATTGTGTCATCTTTTGCAACATTGGTGCTACAGTGGTGGGGGTCCCACTTTTTACAGTCGATTCCAACAGGATACGAATTACTATACCTACCACAGAATTCGAACCCACCAACTGACTACGGTTCTAAAGGCACCTCAGCCATCCCAGGTCACAAGTATTATTTAAAATTAATGGGCAAAATAAAATGATGTTGCACTGTAAGTTCAGATTAAGCACGTTTTTACATTTCTAGCCTTAATGTAGGCTAAGAATGCTTAGAAATATATACTTTTATATTCGCAGTTCATGGTAGGTTGGAAGTGATGTAATTTTTTCTGAAAATTTGATTTACCGAATAATTTTATGACCAAAGGCAAAAAAAAGTAATAAAAATGTCATTTATGCATAGGTTGATTTTTAAGGTATGAATTTATAGTTGATATGAATTGTGTCAAATCAACATCAGGGGATATCAGCTGCTATTCTGCATTAAAAAAACTTTATACAAAGATTTTAGAACATTTAAGAGTTTTATTTGGATTTAAGAATATTAATTAAGAATAAGAGTATAGGACTTAATTTTTCTATAAAGGTTAATTCACCTCCAAGCTTCATCGTGAAGAATTTAATGTAAAATAAAAATACAATATTATTTTGCTTTACCTAAACACATTGAGAGATTTCTCGAGCTATTTTAAATCATAATATGGATGTTTTGTCTTCTTTTAATTGTATACGTTATTAGATTTTTCAACTGCTTTTTTGTTTTAGATTTAAGGTTGTTTTCAGACTTTTTAAGGAAATTTCGTGACAGTTATTTCAAAGATCCCATAATTGACGGGGTATATAATTTTATCCTCGTGGGTTAAGTGTGGGCCAGGCAAGAGGAGCTCTTCAGTTTCGGCTCACAGATTATTAAAGCTGTGTTGAAAAATGAAAGATATTTCCACACCTGTTGACCCTATTCCAGGAATGGTGTCCTTTGTTTAAATTTTTCAGAGACATACAGGGTGGTTATAATTAAAGTTCCACTTTGAAATGGTCATGAAAGGAAAACTACTGGACCAAATGTTATCAAACTTGGTAATAGTTTAAAGGATGTCATGGGATTTTCTTTTCCGCCAAAAAAAAAGTTCAAAAACTCACCATCAGGGGGGAAATAGCGCTGTATGCAATAATGTTAAACGAAATAAGACATGGTGACATCGTTTTAAAATGTGTTTAATCGTTTCTGAAACGTGTTACAAAGCATGTTCAATGTGGCGTCCACCATTTTCCGAAAGCAAGTTAAATCGCATTACTGCATTCTCAACAGTAGCTCTTAGCATATCAGGAGGAATGTTACGGACATGTTGGTGTATCGCATCTTTCAATTCCGCCAAATTCTTTAGATTATCACCATAAAAGGTGCTTTTGAGATAACCCCATAGCCAGAAGACTTTTATCTGGAAAATCAAATGACGTGTAAAGCGCATAAATCATTTGCTTCTTCCTGCCGTAAGCCAATTACAAGCCATTGCGGTTTTGCATAACACCACAAACAGTTTCGTTTTAGAAACGATTGAAAACGTTTTAAACCGATATCTTCATGTCTTAGGGCCGAATTCAGGCTTCAACATTCATAAATTAGCGATCTGTAAGAAAACGATTTCCGGAATGCGCACACTTTAAATGGTAATTTTGTTTAGGTCAATGTCTTAAGGGTATACAAAATGTTAAACCCGTGTAACAAAAGGTTAAGTTATATTCCGACCCTTATATCGTTTAACAATATTGCATACAGTGTCATTTCCCCCCTGGTGGGGATTTTTTGAAATTTTTTTTTTGTCTTTTTGGCGGAAAAGAAATTTCCATGACCTCCTTTAAACTATTACCAAGTTTAATAACATTGGGTCCAGTAGTTTTCCTTTTATGACCATTTCAAAGTGGAACTTTAATTATAATCACCCTTATATCCTCTGCCTTTACAGTTCTGTCTGAAAAATATTATTTTGAAAATTTCTTCGTAATTTTTAACTCGGACTTTTTGGTTAATGACAGCAATTTTGCTCTACGTATTCAGTGACCTTCCAGGCTGTTATATCAGGCATGTTGATTTCTTCATTATTTATTTTTTGCTCTATTTCTTTTTCTATTTTCTTTCTCCTTTCCCTTTCTTTCCTACCTGTTTTCCCCGTCTTTCTCAGCTCATCGTTTCCACATTTTGCAGTTTTTCCGCTGTTGACATAGAAACCACCTCACTGCGCCCCTTTTTGTAGACTTTTCTTGAACAGGGTCCGAGTATTTCGACAGCTCCTGGTGCGGATTCTTTTCAAATGCGAGTCGAACCTTTTATTTATTTTTATAAAAAAATCTTCGCATAAGGATTAAAAATCTATCCCTGCAATTATGCCTAAATTATTGTTCCTTCGTAGGCACGGTGGCCCAGTTGACAAAGGCAGAGGACCAGTGCTCTAAACGTCACTGGTTCGATGCCGGTCTCTAACAAATCCACCATCATGTTCACTAATGGTGGCTGGGGCACGTAAAATATGTCGTGGCTGCAACGTCCTCCAAGTTCTCAAATTTACCTCTGAAAGTGCGAGGTCAAATGTTCCGGTCTCGCCACTTGACTCGGTTCAAAATTACGGGAGCGACCCATAGGGGGGTAATGCTGGTACACCTATACAGTGCTCCCAGAAAAGTGACCAGTAAAACCGAGGAGTCATATGGTGGTAAGGATAATGTCCAAAAAACCGTCTGCCGAATTGGAAAAAAATTATTCCTGCGTTTTGTCTACATTTGACTTTTTAAATGAGAACTTAATTTTAACGTAGGATTACGTTCCTCAATAGCGGTCCTCCGGTGAGAAAGAAAAAATTGTCCTGCGTCGCGAGTTATAATTTTGGCAGCGTGCCAAACCCAGTAGCAGTATAGAGCTAAACGGAAAAGTACCAAAAGGCGTCCAAGTAAAAAAAGAGGTAAGCAAACGATAGATAATCCTAATACGTTAATTACCCGCGGTAGTTCCGTTAGAGGAGAATACCTGAAATATTTTTTTTCAATTTTACGGCATGTTCAAATTGACATCAGGGGAAACTAAATGCTATGTGACATATAAAATTTTCGTATTTATAGTACCCAAATAGAGGGGAATTTTTCTGTTTTTTTATAAAGACAAACTTAGTATTTCTTTTAGAATTAATAATAAACCGAAAAAGTACAAAGTCCGCTTCATTTAAGAGGAACACATCCTTCATTTGAATCCTTTTTTGCAGATAATCTTAACATTATTATATTCCAAGTTCGTTAGAAAATTAATATTCATCGATTGGTTCATACATTTCTCTTCACTTTTGAAAAATATTGAAAACGTATCGAATGTTGTACATCATTTGAACACCGTCCCTTAACTGTTCAAACTCTCATTAGTGACACAAAAGATTCATACATTTGTTACTAGATGGCACTAGAAAAAAGTCGCATCTGATTTATGTAGCTTCATTTCCCGTTCGCCTATGACATCATACATACTGGCTTTCAGTTTGAAATAGCAATAATTTTTAAACAAAGATAATGAATAATTAATGTCACCATATTTATTCTGGAGTATTGAAAAGAAAAAAAAAAATCTATAGATAGCGTTCAGTGTAGTGCCAATAATTTAAAACTTTCCTGTACTAAAGTGTTTAAGAACTTTGCTGCAACAGTAATATGGAGTATTTTCGGAATCTATAACGACATTCTTCATCTAAAATGATAGTAAAGAGGTAATAGAACTGACTGTCTTGTTCTAGTAGAAAATAAATAGCATTTCCATCTTTTAAGAGGGTCCAGGACACAAAATTCTTCAAATTTTTTAAACAAACTATCGCGCTAAAAAGTTTTGTGTGTGTGGCTAATGTCCCTGGGGGATGACAACATTACACCCCAGTCCGGTGTACATATGAATATAAGACATAGAAACAGACAAATGACACAATCACAGAAGAATTTTATTGACAGACGATGACACCGGCGATGGACGATGGGTTGCAGCTTCCCTTTCTAGACGGGGTTCCAATTGCAGGCGGAAGACTGACCGGTTCCCCAGAATACAGCCAAGTCTTATGCGGGAATCGAACCCACACCCCCGGCATGGCAGGCTGATGCCTTATCCACTTAGCCACTGGGCGACAAAGTTTTGTGTTCTTTTCTTCTTAAAATGAGTTTAAATCATGTTTCTGTCTTAATTAGAACAGGTGATATTAATAATTTTTTTTGTACAACATTCTAATAGCAGACAATCTTTGTTTACACCTGTAAATGTGTTTTACTGCATGATGGGTTTTTTCACCATTTCTCGTCTTTAAATTGTTATACGTCAAAAACTGTTAAAGATACATGGTTCAAACTTGTAATATGTCTTTTTCAATTATTTTACTTTAATTATGATCCAGCAAATTTGAAAAAAATATTTACTTTGCAAAATATGATTTTTTAAAAATAAGTTACATCTTTTTTTTTAATTTTTTACTCTAAATATTTTTAATTTACTTTTAAATTAATATTTTTTAAAATGCTGAATTAAAATTAAAACTTATATATTTCTGTTTAATTAAATTAAAAAATTTTGAAATTCGACAAAATATATTTCGAGTTATAACGATTTTAACCTACCCCCCTTTTTAAAAAAATTTAAATTTAAAAACATTTTAAAAACTTTATGAGAAGTTTTATTGCGTGATTTTGTTGACAAATTATATGGTTAACCATGGCAAAAAAATTGAAAATTTTAACTCAATAAATAAAAAAAATTTAAATGTGTCATGGACCACATTAATGTAAAATTAAGAAGTTCAATTTCTTTTAAATAATTTGAAAAACGGTAAAAATATTTATCAAACGTTATAAAGTCATCCTTTATATTTCTTGAGACACCGTACTTGAACGAAAATGAAATTTGAGAAAAAAAATTTCATCATTTCAACAAATTAATTATTTCAGGTTGGTTTGTCAGGCTGGTGAATATAACTTATTCTAGCTATAAAAAAAAAGTTCAAAATATATGCATGGAAAGCACTGTGAATACAGAATAAATATTTTTTTCTCGTGAAAGCTTTATTACATCAGCTTTTTTTATGAGATAGACTTTAATCACCGCAAAGTAAATAAAATACATATGCAGTGCAGTATTCAAACCTTTAGATGAATAGAAAAAACAGTTTGATAGAAAGCCTAATTTTTATGTTGAAAAAATGCAAATTAATACTGTGTAAACTTCTTCAAAATTTCAACTGATGTGTTTGAAAAATTGCGTGGTGGGAAAACATTCCATTGTGGCTAAAAAAAATTTAAATTGGCAGAGACTTCATTAAAAAAAACTGAATGCAAAACATTTTCTTACCACTAGGTTTATAATTCTTAACGTTAGAAATATAATTTCTTTGAAATATAATTTCTTTGTTACAAAGCATTGTATTTTTCTAAATTTATCCTAGAAAGCCTATAAGTAAAAAGACTACAATTGTGACGTCGACGCACTAAAGTTATATTTCATTTTCCTCTTTTCTGTAACTATCATTGATATGATGATCTTTTGTCTGGAATATTATTTTTTACCTGATTTTGAGAAGATGACATCACGAGCAATCTTGTTTTTTGTTTTTGTTTTTGTTTGTTTGTTTGTTTGTTTGTTTTGTGCTAATGTGGAGGCACTTATCCTGAGGCATTCGTACAAAATGCCACGGAGATTGCAGACTACTTTTTACCTGGGAACACCATACAAGTGAGTCAACAGTAATCACTTTTGTGCCATCTCAATTTTGATCGAGTATCCCTAGAGTCGACATCTGGAAGACTCGTACCTTCCTCCACCCAATGCCCCATTGGAAGGACTTTCCGGTCTACGGGTTTAAGGTGCCCGTATCGGGCCTAGACAAGAAGGTACTTAAAGGATCTCCGTCGGGATTCGGGATGAGCCCAACGCGCTACCACTAGGCAACCCATAGCCCAGCGTCATGAGCAGTGTGCAGAATTAATTGCATCGCTTGAAAAAAGATGAGGGCCATAGCTTTAAAAGCTGACCACCTTTTTGTTTTACGCGTTACTACGAATAATCTATGAAATTGAGGTACGTGAGGTACGTGAGGTACGGTGAGTGCGCCTTTTGCATTTCAGTCTTTTCATTTGTGTTCTTTTAGGATTGTATGTGTACTTGCATTTATGGTGCGTTGAGCCCTAAGTGCATAATGTCTGTTTATTTTCATTTTATTTGACTATCTGTTTCAATGGGGATCTCGGGGCCTTGGGATGCCTTTTGGTTAGACCTGATCTTATTCAGAAAGTTAACCCTTGGGGTAACTGATTTGGTTAGGCCTCTTGATGACGAAACCAGTCGGTTACCTCGATATATGGTTTAGTTCCTTTACGGCTACAGAATCTTGCATTATGGTGCGTTGAGCCCTAAGTGCGTGATTTCAGTTTATTTTTGTCTGCACTCTTCCTTCTAATAATTACCTTGCTTTGTTGAATTATTTACTTTTAGTTATATTTGTCCGTTTTCAGTATGAGGATTTGTTGCAACTGCCCAAATGTTTTATTGCAAAGTTAAAATTTTTCAACGCTAGGGTAGGTTTTCTGTTAATTTGTTCGGCAGTCTATGCCCTCTTTATACATATTATTTCGTGTTGAATTATTTACATTATTTGTGTTATTTGAGGTACGTATATTCACAACAGCTGTGGCAACTGTTTCTATATAATTGTTACCATTCACGGAAGTGAAGTGACGACATCATTGATACAGGAGGAATTTTCTCTGCTTTCTTAATTCCGTGAAGTAAATGTTTCGTAATTAAGCAAATAGTGTATTTCTGGGAAGCTAAAAATCAATGCTACAGTTGTGAATCATTGAATTTCTTCTTCAGTCCACAACGGACTTTCTGAAAGCACTGGTCGAGTGGCATACATTTACAAGTGTAAAACACTCACTTAAACAGTAATTTTTTGCAATTTTTTTTTTATTTTGCACCAATCTTCATGAAGAGAAATGTTGAATTTAATATCATTTTATTTAATAAAAATGATATCTTAATATTATCATTTTGAAAATTTTCTGTGAGAGTTGCCCGGAAAATCACTTTAAAAATTTCGTTTTCAGTGCGCTTTTAAATTTTTATTTATGCTTCAATCTATGACTATCTAGAACAATATATTCCTGTTAAAGTTGTTACTTACATGAGTAACAAGGCTTCAGTTTCTTGGTAATTATTGGCAAAATATTTATTTATCTCAAAGCTAGAAGTTAAAAAGAAAATTACGGGATTAAAATATTAATTTACTGTCCCATGTGACGCCAGTATGTTTGTTATACTTTGTTCGCTCTCCCTATTTCTTCTGTTTATATCGATTAAAATAATTTCGGGCAGATATCGTCACTTGCAGCCAGTAAAATAAATTCAACTCGCCGGAGTTTTAAAGAGAGTTAGAACACTCAGAGCTAAACACTATTTGAACTAGGAGCAAGAAAATCGATTAGCTAGAGTACAATGGAATTTCCATACCCGCTTTAATGTTGTTTTTAAACTAGATGTCGTTCTGGAGTGCCTGACTTTAGTGCAGAAGGTTATTCTGATATATTAAGAAGTTTGGACATATAAAGAAGTTTGTTCTCATGTATTTGGAAAACTGATGCGATATAATTAATTGTCCTGATATATGAAAAAGTATGTTCTGATATGTTAAGAAGTTTGCATATATAAATATGTTTGTTCTCATGTATTAGGAAAACTGATGTGATATAATAAATTTGTCCTGATATATGAAAAAAAGTATGCTCTGATATGTTAAGAAGTTTTTCCTGATATATTTAGAAGTTTTATCCAATATATTAAGCTTTTTTCCTATACATCAGGTAGTTTGCTGTGATATATGAAGAAGTTTATGTGTGTGAGTTCTGAAACTCATGTGATACAAGTAGAACTTTGATCTAATATAAGAAGACGTTTATTCCGGTATATTAATATGCTTGTTTTGGAATATTAAGAACTTTGTACTAATATATTAAGAAGTTTTATCTGATACATTATGAAGTTTGTTCTGATGCGGGTGCTTTGTGTTTGACACTGACTAGTTTATGGACGCCAACTTATTAATATTACTCTACATTTGGACCCATGAATCTCAATAAAGACCAAATTTCTGAGTCAGTTTGTGATATCATTATTGCAAGCTGGGCTGATTAAACTGGACAAAGGGCATCAGGCGCTACAGTGGCTCTTAACAGTTGAAAAGAATGGTAACTGCGTGCTAGCAAAAATTAATGAAAAATTCAAAGATGGAAATTTAACATGGTCGCATGAACAAGAAAAAATAACTGATATGTATTGGCCAACATCTTTACCGTTAGCCTCAGTAATAAAGGTTGGATGGGCCTCCCATCGTCGGCGTTGTTCAAATAGTAGAAAACTACCTTCCAGTATACAAAACCTGGGTTCGAATCCCAGTGCTGGTAAACAGTCACTTAATTTTCTTTCCATAAATTTACTACGCATATTTAAATGAACGATTAAATTGACAAGAATACAAACCAAATTTTAATCTCCCCACAAAAAGAATTACATGTTTTAAATCCTATAATCGAGAAAAGCTTTCCATTACTTTCAAAAAATAATTATTCTCCAATTAATATGCAACTAAAAAATATAATGGTAGCTGTATTGAGAAGGTACAAAACCTTAATATCCAACACTCTTTTGGCAAGCATTACTTAATCAAGCTTTCTTTCATTCCAATGGACTTGAAAAGCGAAAGGCTATAAATAGATACGTATCTCTATTTTCTTTAAAAATTAAAGAAAAAAACTGTCCAATACTGCGTGCAGATCTTCGACGTAATCACCTGGCTGTTTCAACAGTCATTATTGTCTGGAGAATTCCGGCATTTCCTTACTATACGATGCCAGAAAAATGCACATTTCATTAAGGAAGCAACGTCTTCCCTCCGCCTGTGACGTCATATATACAAAAGCTTCGGGTATATATATATTTTTTTCGAAACAAGGATGTGAATAATTAATGTCGCCATATGCGTCTGTAATACTGTTAAAAGGAAACTAAAAAAGTAAATTTGATACTATATCGTAATAATTTAAAAACCGCCTTTGTACCAAAGGGGAATAAAAAAATCTATTTTAATCGAAATATGTTAAAATAAAAAAAAGTATTTTAAGAATAAATAAATGCTATCTTATGCTTCAAAGAATGAATAAGCTCGTTATTATGTTTCTTTATACTTCTTATCTCCTCAAAGCAGGTACTGGAAAGATAAAAGAGAGGATGTATTTTCATTTAATGAGGAGATAAAAATTTCGATTTCATTAAGTGATTTAAAGTGAACGCTAAATAATTTTATGCGTCCCTGGTCTTATTTTATATCAATTATCGGGAGTAAGAGTTTCAGTGTTAATGGAAATATCAGAGGTGATAAAAGCTAAACAACTGTTTAAGGTCTTAAAAAGGGACAGTATAATCGAGTAGATGTTGTAACTTTTACTCAGTCATAAGGCAGTCTAAAAGAGAGATTTTTCTTTTTATGATAACTGACATTGCTTCATGCGTCTTCTTCATAACTGAAATTTAAAAATGCAGTGGAACTTGTAGGTTGGAGATGTAATCTTCTGCTGAATTGTTTGTACTTCTGCAGTACAGTATAATGCTTTCTTGTGCAAAAAATACGTAATTGTTGTTATATAGGAATGAGGCAGAAGAGGATACCAATGGCCAGGAGTCATTTTCCTGCCCTTCCATCTATCCCCCTATGAAATTTTAGTATATTACAATCTATATACAGTAAAAATTGCTTATAAGAACACCAGTTTTAAAAACATATCGCTTAAAAGAACGAAATTATTAGTTCCCGGCCAATTCTCATGTGTAATGATGGATACAAAATCCGGTTATAATAACATCGTTAATAAGAACATATCACTTTTAGTGACTTAAAATTAATTGGTTTCTGGGAAAATATATCGCTTATAATAACATGTTAATTGTGAACGGAATTTCCAGTTTAGAAAACGGGGAAAAAAATGGAGCATTATCCAACGAATTAATGGTTAGTCATGCCACGATTTCAAATATATTTAAGAATAGAGAAAAATTAAAAGACGAATTTGAAAAAGATCGGACTAATATTAAGAAACTTTGAAAAAGTCCACATGCTGACATAGAAGAAGCCCTTTTGCAATGGTTTAAGATTCAAAGGAGTGCCAACTTTACCCTAAGTGGACCGATTTTGCAAGCGAAAGCAAATGAATTTGCGAAGCTCTTTAAAAAATATAATTTTGTTTGTTCAACTTCGTGGATCCACAGATTTCTTGAGAGGCATTCCATTGTGTTCGGGAGAATCAGTGGAGAATCGAAGGCCGTGACACAAGGAGTTTCTGATAACTGGCTTAAAACCGTTTGGACCACGTTAAGATAAGGCCATGAAGACCATGAAATCTTCAACACTGATGAAACTGGCCTGTTTTATACGATGCCCCCGGATAGGACATTGCGTTTCAAACACGAACCTTTTAACCCTTTTTTGAACATCATGTTTCGGATGTAAATAGAAATTATGTGAAAATTAATTTGGTATTTCCAGCAGTTTTAAGTTATCTATCGGATATAAAAACTATCGATTATTAGAACCAGTTTTTAAGGTCCCCTGGATGTTCTTATAAACGATTTGTACTGTATATAAAACAGTTCCGAGACTGACTGACTGACTGACTGACTGACATACAACGCACAGACCAAACCGCTGGACCTAAAGGGCTGAAATTTTGCATGGCGATACTTCTTATAGTGTAGGGATGCACTAAGAAAGATTTTTCAAAAATTCTTCTTAGATTTTTTTAAATTAAATTTTTAAACTGCTTTTGCAACTTTTTTTAAGTTTGCATTTAAAATAATAATCTGAGGGTTGTAAAATTTATATCACAAGAACGATCATAAAAATTCCTTTAAAATGAAATCTTTTTCGAATCTTTACCTCCATTTTCTGATTTTTGATGAATTTTTAAAGATTAATTTTTAGAATTAAATTTATTAAATGCTGATCACGTGGTTTCTTTTCTTTTTTGTGATATTTTAAACTAATTTTGCGTCACGTGCATAGCAACGAAATAGAAAAAAAATATTTTTTTCTTGCTAATGCGAGAGACGATTGGACATTATCCAAAAAAATATTAAAATACAGTAAACAAAATGTTCCTTAAACTATACTACAGTCATGGACAAAAAAATTAGCGCACCAAGAAATAATTGCGGGATCGTAACGAAACTTGCAATGAAGGTACATGTCGGGGAGATATGCAAATGATTAGAAATGCAGCATGATTGCGCATTACGTATAGCCGGTAGAGGGCGTTGAACATCGTACTCTGAGGAGTATAAAACAGGTAATCAAAGCTTGTTTGAGTGTTCTGAATCATTTACAAAGGAAGAGCTGAGATAGAAATGCCATTACGCCGTGTTCGAAGACAATATAAGCAGTTGTCGCAGTTTGAGAGGGGGAGAATCGTCGGGATGATGGAAGCTGGGTGGTCAGCTAGGCGAGTAGCTCGTCAATTACGCAGCTCTGATTGTGTTGTGAGGAGGTGTTGGGACCAGTGGACCCGAGAGATGTCATGTACACGAAGACCAGGCTCAGGACGCCCTCGACAGACCAGTCGTCGAGAAGACCGCCACATCGTAAGAAATGCACGCGTACAGCCAACTGCTTCATCGGCCGCCATCCAGGCACAGGTAGCACCTTCACTAGGGGCCTCTGTGTCTTCTCGAACCATACGAAGGCGCCTGGCTGAAGGACAGTTGGTATCGCGGCACCCATGACGTGTGCTGCCCTTGACGCCCACCCATCGACGCCTCCGTTTGGAGTTTTGCCGCGCACGACGAAACTGGACTGCAGCGGAATGGAACCAGGTCGTCTTTAGCGACGAATCCAGATTCAATCTCGGCAGTGATGACAATTGTGTTCGTGTGTGGAGAGCCCGTGGTGAATGCTTCAATCCTGCCTTTGCTGTACAGCGACACATCGCTCCCACAGCTGGTGTGATGGTATGGGGTGCCATTGCCTACAATACACGGTCACCCCTAGTATTGTTCCGTGGCACCATGACAGCCCAGCGATATGTTCATGAAATCCTGCAACCACATGTGTTGCCACTCATGCAACGGCTCCCAGGAGCCATTTTTCAACAAGACAATGCTCGGCCTCATACGGCAAGGGTGTCACAAGACTGTCTCCGCACTGTTACTACCCTTCCTTGACCTGCCCGATCCCCAGATTTGTCTCCAATATAGCATATCTGGGATCATTTGGGACGACGAGTTGGGCATCCCACGAGTTTGAACGAACTAGAGGCAAGGTTACAGCAAATACGGAACGAAATGTCTCAAGACATCATACAGAACTTGTATGACTCAATGCCTGATCGTATCGCATCGTGCATTCGCGCTAGAGGGGTCCAAAGGAGTATTAACTCCTCCGTTCTTTTGCCTTTTACTCTGAAATAAATTATCCTTTTTCTTTGATTTTCTTATCATTTACTTATATCAAAGTAGTCATTACGTATGTAAAATTTCGTTTCATTTTGACGACTCCTTCTTGGTGCGCTAATTTGTTTGTCCATGAGTGTATATTAACTGTACTATATTCTTTAGTATGTTCTGTTATATTTAATTTGAATATTTTCTTCTACGTTATTTTGTCTATATAAATATGCGTTATGATTTTTTTATATATATATTTTTGTTTTTTTACATCAATTGCATACATTGATCATTGTATTTATTATAAATAAATATATATATATATATATATATATATATTGGCATTAATTGTATACATTGACTGTTGTATTTATTTTGAATGTTCTCCGTTGCGAAGTACGGATATTCAGCTAGTATTCCTATAAAGCAAAAACCGGACCTGTGCTCCCCTACATTCCCCCAAGAAAGCAGTTCTGGCAACGAGCTTTTATAATACTTTTCACCAATTTGGCAAGTATTTTTGTCGAACAAAATTCTCTTCACACAAGTGTAACATATTTTTAATTACATATATTCTTAAGATACATTTATTGAAAAGGTAAACTTTTTCAAAAAAAAATAATAATAATGCTGGATGTACAATAGAATATTGACATAATTGTAGAATATTGGCAGTTTTTCAAATTTATTAAAATATGGCTTTGAGATAACCATAGAAACGAATGAAATCAACATACCGTTTTCCTTCGACTCATTTGTTAATCCGTCTATTTAGATAATTATTAGTATGATAAACTGCAAAAAAATTTCAAAAAGTTTTTTGCCGGAACAAAACGAAACTCTTTATACTGCTACAGACCATCCATATTTAGCTTTAAAAACATTTAGCCACCACAATGTTGATAGGGAAATGCTATATGGGAATTAATAATCATTTTGTTTGACTTGTTTTGTAAGGCAGCGGCAGATCGTGCAGGTTGTAACGTTTCAATATTACTTGGAGCGTTTCTTGGAAGGGCGTGTCTTGCGACACCCACATCACTTGGAACAACTGCATTCCAACCTTTGTAAGAGTGGGATGGCGATCGAGTATGAGAATGCAAGAGAGTCATACAATATAAAGTTGAGGAGTTAAAAGAGATATGTGCGTAAATCGAGATATTTACAAGTTTTGGCTCGCCAAGCTGTCCATTTGTTTTTGGGGGCAATCTGAACTGAAAGCGCAATGTCTCGGTTTTTCATATAAAAGTTCTTGCAACCGTCCCTGCTTCAAAAAAAGTAGCTATCATATAGTAAAGACTATAAATTATTTTATGATCCATCATTCATTTTCTGACCCGAAAATGTTACGAAGCATTCAGTGATTGTCAGTTTCTGATCTGGCTTACTATGGTTCGCTATTTGTCCATCAAACCTGACAGAGCTGACCACCAACTTGTTATATTCACATCGTTTCATTTCATCGCAAAGGTGTTCACTGTATTAAATTCAAGAATCAACAGTACAATACATTTTTTTTCTTATTTAAGAAAAATATGTAACACATCTTAAAATCAATTAGAGTCATCCCCAACAACATGTATACAAAACAGTTTTCATATACATTCTCAATAGACACATATCAAGGACGGAGGGGTATTTTCTTTGTAGCAAAATGCCAACGCTATGCAGCACAGGCATATAATCTAACCTAAAGTCTAGACCAGACCAGTCTATCAGACCACCTCATTTCAACTACATTACTAGCTTGCATACACCAAAATTGTGGTAGCGAGCTAGACTGTGTTGGAAGAGGCAGCAGTCATTAATTTCCGTAATAGTGCCAATGATTTCGGAAGAACAGAATTGTTCAGAACGTAAAAAAAAATGTATTTCCAACTTTTCAAAGTAAAACTAATGGTGTCATCCACGTGAAACAACCTCTTGCTATCACGATGGCATCTCGAACTTCTAGAAAACAGTAGGAAGCACAGAGCGATACAAACCGTTCGCCGGTGGCAAATGGGAAAATTTTCATCATATTGGAAAAATAAACTTCGTGACTCCTGACTCCAAAGAACAACTTTTTAGTCTAAAAGAGGGGGGGAGGATAGGCCAATCTAAATGACGTCTTTCATTGTGGATAGATGTGTTGTTTATTGCTCTTCCATAAAGACCAATACTTGCTTTCTTCAGAAAGTCATGGCACTGACTGCGCCTTTCTGCCCTCTCACCACCAAGTATATTCTGGTTTTAACAGTTGCATAATTTTTCTCCTATCTGTTCACAATATCACTTACAGTCGATAATGTAGCTCTTTTGCTATTCTTCTTGGCAAAATCGCTACTAAAAGAATATCGTATATTTAGCCTAAGTTCAAACGCGAAAAATTCATTTTTCCGCTACTTATACATACAAAATTTAATGTTAAAAAAACACACTCCGCTTTAAATACGCATCTCGCCACTTACGGTACATCTTACAAACGCATGCGTATTTTTGGTAAATATCTGGTAGTGTTCAAATATAATATGATTCATAATCGTTAAAATTGGAAAGTTTGTTGTACAAAAAAATGAGTTATACTGTTATAAATATGTCATTTTTTTAAATCTTTTAAACTTTCTTTATGCCAGTAAACTACTAACAATCAATGACTAGGGTAAATACTTTATACTGTAACATCCGAAAATGAGGGTATACTCGTTTTTATTTGAATTTCAGACTGTTAAGGGTCAAATTTATGCACAAATTAAAAGGAATGCTTTTCTAATTTAGTGCCACTAAAGAACAAATATTTTGGTATTAAACTTCCTAAAGATTTGGAACTGGTAATTTATTAAAATAAATAATTGAGGTTTTAAAATAAATAATTGAGCTTTTGAAATAGGTTTCTCAAGAGCTACAAGAATCAAGTGATACAAAATTGAGAGTACACTTTTTAAATTGCTTGTTTTAACTACCTTTAACTATAATAAACATTTTATTATAAATATTTGAATAGTTATTATGATTTTATTATAAATATTTGAGAGAACTTTTTGCAATTCAGCAATTCTGCAAGAAGTTATCTCTATTTCAAAACTAGTATCCGCTAACTTTTAATTATATAAAAATGGTGAATCGAAGGGAAACACGAATGCACGAAAACTCTTACACATACTCTCAATTTTGTGAGGTCAAGTATATGCACATTTCCTTTATAAGTTGGTATTTATAACAAATTAAACATAACTAGCCGCTGCGTGACCAGCATGGTCACTTTTAGTTTTATATTTTCCTTTGCAAAAAATTCAACAGAAAGTAACATATGTAAGGAATATTATCATTACCTGTCATCATAAATATACGTTGTTCAGGGGTATTCTCTATAAGGCTGATTCTAAAACATCGTGATTAAAAAATGTGAATTTCCATTATTTCAGAACATAGCTCCAGATAAGACTGAGAAACCCAACGCCAATGATTTTATAAATTGCAACCCTCTCTGTATATAGTATTTTTCAAAATTAAGATATCTACACTTTATCATTACATCAAATAAGAAATTATTGGGGAAAATTTTTTTCACTTAAAAAAATGAAGTAAAAATTCAGTAAGTACTAAAATATAGCGTGGATTAAATCACTCTCTGTATATACTATTGTTCCCAATTCAGATATCTACACTTAATCATATCAAATAATAAATTGCTGGGAAAATTTCTTCACTTATAAAATAGAGTAAAAATTCAGCAAGTACTGAAAAAAGTGTAGAAAATTAACTATTACTGGCTATCGGTTGCTATGCCGGCGACGGTTAAGCCTAACCTCGTGATCATTTATACTCTCTCTTTCACGCCTCTCTCTTAATGAATAATTTCTTCTTCGCTTTCTTTCTTGAGACTGTCCCCAATTTTCACTTGATCGTCAAGCTCGCTTTCGAGCATTCCTGATTTCAGTACGTAAATTCAAGTTGACATGCGGTTGCAAATTGCGGACGGCCGCTAGTGTTTACATCTGGTAGTTTGCAGCCGTTGCCATTCGGAGTGTAGAAATATCGTCGATTTTTGTGCCGTATACCTACGCGATTTATATATATATATATTGTTTGTTTTTATTTATAAGGAATGATGAACATTAAATGTCTTAACTTATCTATGCTATCAAGGTATGTATGTTTTTCCTATTTCATGACTTTTTCTCCATTCAAACATGACTTTTCATATCAAAAATAAGTCCTCCCTCAATTTTGGGAGTCACTGTTCGCAACCTGGAGATTACCCTGGGTCCCATACTTTCTAAACCCTTATGAAAAGTTTCATCTAAAAATTGGCAGAGACCAACTTTGTTTTTAATAATTTGCGACTTCATCTGCAGTTTGTCGTAAACAGGGAGAAATAAATAAGAATGCTATTTTATTGGTCCTTATTTTCGAATTTCACATTTGTTATCGTTCGTTTCTCTTAATACATGCTTGGAATACGTTTAAATGCAATTAATCAAGAGGAGTTACGCAATGACAGATTACATGATGAATACAAAATATGCAAATAAATAAATATGAGCATATGAGTGAATGCATGAGCTTACGGGAATATGTGATGCCACTGAAAATGCTCAAGAAAAGTAATTTCGTATTCACGACCCAAAAATATAGAAAGAAGCTTTTTTATTCATTATGTCTACATGTGTCATGATAATGATCTAGATAAGGAAATAGTAAATGAATAGAATATACATCCCGAAAAATAGAGGGATTCTCACTTGAGAAATTAATGTATTAAATGTTCTGTTATAAATAAGTAATCCCTGCAAGCATATAACTATTCTAACTATACATGGTTTAAATCCCACTAAGGTGCTTTTTTATCACTTTGACAGATTTGCTTTTCACCCTTTTTCAAACACGCTAAAATTTTCAATAAATCATGTAATATAGCATTGCCTTGACGACTTTAGAGCAAGAAATGATGGATTTTAATAATAACTCCTTTGTGCGTATTTAAAATCTCCATCCGAGTTTTTTTTTTTTTTTAGGGTTTTTTTATAGTTTACTTACAACGTTCAATGTATGCAATTAATGTAAGAAGAAGAAAAAAAAAATATATATATATAGTAACGGATATTTCTATAGACAAAATAATGTAGAAGAAAATATTCAAATTAAATACAACGGTCAATGTATGCAATTAATTTGTATATTTAATATCCATAAAATATACTAATTTGAATTAAATTCTTTAAAAACTTAAATCTCAGTTAGTCTAGTGTTTAAATTTTATCTTTTATCGTATTTTAATATTTTTGTCAATTTAATTCATTGTTATGCACGTGACGCAAAATTAATTTAAAGTATTATCCTTTAGAGTGATACTTTAAAGTAGTACCCCTAAAATAGTACCCTTTAGATCCAGCGGTTTGATCTGAGCGTTATATGTCCGTCAGTCAGTCAGTCAGTTACGGAACTGTTTTATATTTATAGATTAGCACTAAATAGTATTGTTATCATTTTGACATATGTGTGCCTCGTTTTATTTAATTACTTTGGAATTCCCAGTAAAACAAGTAATTAAGCAATGACTTAGCATTGTTTGAGAGAGGAAGCAAAAATAATGAATTTATTCAATAACGCCTTGGTGAGTATTTAAGATCTCAAACCAAGATTTTTTTAGTCCCAAAGTTTAGCGTTCCTTCCATTTTTTTTTCTTTATTATAGTCATAAAATCATTAACATGTTCAGCCGCACGGTCTCATTCCTTCATGGAAAAAAAAATCCTTTCAAACTTCGAATACACGATGAGAATTTAAATCCGTCGTCGCTGTTTGAATGTACACCATAAAAATAAAATAAAACACTCACACACTAAGGGTCTGTTCACATAGAATCCGTTAACGTAAAAAAACTTAACCAATCATATATCAACCCTTGACCCATTTAACCAATCAACGCCAACGGAATTTTTAAAGCTGATGCTGACGAATTCTATATGAACAGGTCCATATTCATTCATTCATTTAATTTTTGCAACATATAAATGTTTTTACAGATATAAACTCAGCTAAATAATTACCATACATATTCCAAATGTTATTTAGTGTGTTGAACTCAAGTTTCATTCCATTTGATATCTGAATTCTTACATCCAAGCACAGGTTCATAATTTCTTGCTTATCTGTAATTATTGCTTATCACCCATCGTTTGGAAACAATCATATGAGTGTCTCATTAGTGTAAAAAGCATTCAAAGGAGTTGTTAGTTATGTATTTAAAAAATGCACATCTCTTTAACATAAGCTCGTCCGACGAGTTCATCATAGGTGAATTTGGAAAATAGAAAAGACAAAAGATGCGAATTATCTCTTCATCATTTTAAGCTTAAGCACCCGTTGATCATCGAGTGAGAGATGATGATTTGTGTTAGAACATACACAGTAATTAAAAAGCACGTTGAGAAACTCAGAACCTCATTAGAATCCATTGGATGTAACAGTTTTTAAAAAAATGCCAACAATGAACTGCATAAATAATCTGCATTTTAAAGCAGATACTTTTCTGTGCTGAGCAAAGTAGCATTTAAACACAAGAAAGCTTCCAAATTATTTCAAAAAAATAAAATCTAGAAAAGGGAGTTTCATGTATTATTGAACAATTTATACGGTTTAATTTAAATGTTAGGTGTTACTTCAGATTACTAGTGAAAAATATTGCTCAGTATACATTATTTTCAAATTCTTAGAGTCATGTTTTTAACAATTTTCTTCTTTTGTCAACACAGTTTTAGACCACCCAATTGTTCTAAATATCTACGAAACCCTATATCTCGGAACCTTCTAAATATCTAGGAGCCTTAATTTTAGTGTATGCAGAGTTGTTGCTATAATTGACTAAAAATCAAACATGTAAACACTATTATAGAGGAAAAAACCAATATTTTATACGAGAGGTTCCTAAGAATCGATGACTCCGTTTTGATAAATTGAAAGCGAACTATTAATTCTCAACGATGTTTTATTCAAAATGTTGTAAATATTTGAAAAACTGAATTAAACTGAAACGTAGTTTTATCAGACCTTGACACCTTTTAAGTTTGAGTGATATGGAAATCAATTAAATCTTGCAGAGAGGTTTTAAAAAATGATACTGCCTTTTTAAATATCTGGGAAGACATTAGCGCTGGGAACTTAAGTAAAAATTTAATGTCAAAAAAAAAATATGTGTATATGTTATTGCATCCCAGTTTTTAAATGCAAGGGCACGGGGGTCTAGTCTTGACTTTTTGTTTTTCTACGCTCCGGAATACAAAACGTCTAGAATACAGGCTAATCGAAAAAGTATGGACACATTTCGAAAGCTCATAATTCTAAAATAAATTAAGCAAACGCAATAATATTCTTTTCAAACAACTTGGCAACTGTCCAAGATTTCTAAATGTAACTGGTATGCAACCGCGACGTTGAACGTTGCGCAGAAGCGATGTGAGGTGGAAGAGGTCTTCGTTCGGCTTTCCGTCAGTGCAATGGCCACCGTTCAGGAGAAAACTCAAGCGGTGGTTGTTTGCGATAATCACGACGGTAATTTCGCTGAACTGTTTCAACAGATTTGTACTTCGCTAACAACAGCACACATTGAGGTTTCTGCTGAACGTTCGCCATTGCGCTGACGGAAAGCCTAACGAAGACCTCTTCCACCTCGCATCGCTTCTGCGCAACGTTCAACGTCGCGGTTGCTTACCAGTTACATTTAGAAATCTTGGACACTTGCCAAGTTGTTTGAAAAGAATATTATTGCGTTTGCTCAATTTATTTTAGAATTATGAGCTTTCGAAATGTGTCCAACCTTTTTTGATGACCCTGTACAATCCTTATGAGACTATTCCTACTGTATTCCTACTGTAATACCACTAAGCTCAAATTAAATTATATTTCCTGCATCTATTTTGTCCTTTTTTACGTTAATCATTTTCATAGTTTCTATGTGTCACAAGTCCAGGGTAAAAGAGGTCACACACTGCTAAGCAGATTATAGAGATCGAAGTAATCAGTTTGACGAAATGGCAAACTTATTTCACAACTATGTCAATTTGTTCCTGGCGTTTCCGTCGTGAGTTGTTTACTATAGACAAACGTATTTAGCTCAACGAGTTTCACAGTGTTAATGCGCATGTGAGGTTCCACTGCTATAATTTAACTTAGAAGTACATCCTGCTTTGAGTTGCTTACCACTGGAATACTATTGTCATGTAATAGTGATGGAAATGTCGTTGTTAAGTTCATTAACTTTCGGAAAATCAATAAAGCGAGTTTTAAAGAATTATAATAAAAGCCTTTTTTGATCATTATTTTGTCACCTTTTTTAATGACCGATTAAATAGCTAACACTAGTAGGAAAATGCATAACAAAATGTCATTCTCAGGTGACCTTACAATGCATTGTTCGCCATTTCTCCTTTGTTTAGTGGAATCTTTGAATTCTAAAAACTTATTGGGAATTGGAACCGATTATTGGAAACACTTGTTAGTTAAAAATAAGTTAACTAACGTCCTTTTATAGCGCCCTGGCTTCAGGATCTATTACGCAAACGAGCAAGTAATAGTGCATATAGCTAGAAATAGCGCAAATTTTGAGTAGCTTGTAAATACTATGATTTACTTGTAAATACTGTAACTCCCGCAAGAACAACACTAGTATTGCAAAGTACAGGGTGGTCATAAAAAAACTTTGCCGATATATGGCCCTCTAGAGGCTGTTCCGTTCAAGCGATAGAGATGAGAATTCAAGTATAGTTATTCAGAGGTATGAGCTCGGGATTCTGTGAACGGCAACAAAGTGGCTCTCACGGTTACAGTTATAGATATAGAAACTCAAAATTTTCGAATGGCAACGCCCACTTTTTCCCGTTGCAAAATGCTCAGCGCATGCGAAAACCGTAAAGAGCATTGGAACGGTATGTTTATCACATAAAACGGACACGTTATGCACACATAAAAAATAGCTCTGCGAATGGCCAACAAAAACATGATGATGGCTCCCATCTGAAAAATGTGTAATCCAAATAAAAGTTTTCTTTTGTCCAATCTGTATTGTCATCAGTGATTGGTGTCTTGCCTCTGTCATATGCAAATTTCCTCCTTGCGCCCCGGTCGAATTTTTGTAGGCCGTTCTCAGATCTGTTTTTTGTGCGTGAATAGCGCGTCCATTTTTTGTGATAGACGTACCGTTCCAACGCTATTTAGGGTTTTCGCATTCGCTGAGCATTTTGCGACTGGAAAAAGTGGGCGTTGCCATTCGAAAATTTCGAGTTTCTTTACCTATAACCGTAACCGTAAGCGCTACTTTGTTGCCGTTCACAAAATCCTGAGCTCATACCTCTGAATAACTATATCTGAAATCTCATCTCGATCGGTTGAACGGAAAGGTCGATAGAGGTCCATATATCGGCAAAGTTTTTTATGGCCACCCTGTACTGTGGCATCTAAGCATCAATATGAAATGTTATAAAGAAGTGTTACAGAGAGTTTCCACAACTTCAGACTCTTTAAATAAATTAAGAATGGAATAGCCTCATGTGTATTTTTTAACATGTAATCGGGAACTGTTTTTAATACTAAATTGAAGGAATTCATTCATTTGAATAAAAATATGCATAATTCATGATTTTCACCGTTTTACCCGACACCTTAAAATTTACTTTTTCCCCTATTTTCTAATGTTCCTTTTGCTTTGGCATTTTGGTTTTCTTACTATTCCCTAGTCCAACATTCAGAGGCCGCAACGCAAGCTATTTTTCATTTTAAAACTATTTTAAAACTATTTTCTCCCTCGTATTGGGATTCCCAGCTTTAATGCAAAGCACTGAGATATGCGATTTGATATCTCTGCATATCTCAGTGACATGAGGCAATACATCAGTTAACATCGTTGATCTTCAGTCCAAAATTTAAGCTATAGGAAATTTTTTTGCTCTATTTTTCTAATCACAGATTAGCAAATGAATGTTCCTGAATTCTGCGTTTTGAACATGAAGATAAACGTTTCAATAAAAGTAACGGAGTTTTTGAAAATTTAAAATCTTTTCGTAGTCATTTATTTTACAGGGCAATAAGTTTTTTTTGTCTAACTCTAAAAAATTAAAGTTGTCTTTTGAAAAAATTAAATTTAAATTAAAATATTTTTTAAAAGCACGCTCATTTTATTAAAAGATCGATCTTTAAATACAGAACTCTGCATTCTAAATAATGTATTTTCTGATCTTGTTTATTTATGTATTTACTGGTATTGAAGATTTGTTATGTAATCTGACGCACCACTTTCATATAAATATCCCTTTTAGTGAGCCATTTAAACATTAAACAAGACTACACTGATGAATAACTATATTTTCACCCACTTGTCTACCTACGGGGTATAAATCTTTCTCTAAAATAATTATTATTTGGTTTAAAATGAGTGCATGAGTTTCATAATTTCTGCCAGCCTAGATGTTAGTTACCGAATTCTATAACTGACTAAAAATCAAACTTGTAAACACTATTACAGAGAAGAAAACCATTATTTTATACGAGAAGTTCCTACAAATCGATGACTCCGTTTTGATAAATTGTAAGCGAATTATTAATTCTCAATGATGTTTTATTCAAAATGTTGTAAACATTTGAAAAACTGTATTAAATTGAAGCGTAGTTTTATTATACCTTGACACCTTTTAGACTTCAGTGATATTTTTTATAATAATATTAGAGAAAGACTTGGTGTGTATGATTCTCATACATCTGATGTCTGAGGTTTTTTTTTTATAATTATCAGCTGAATTTGGTAAAAATTATGTTCATAATGTTATTTGTGCAATTATAAAAAGATTTATCCTGACATTAAATGCAAATTTTTACAACTCACACATTAATGAAAACTTAAAAATTTATTAACACTTTTCGTAATTTTTTTTTTCATTTTATATTGATTCTGTATTTTGTTTGTGCAGAAAAGCCATCACTTGGAACAACAGAATCAGTGCCAACAGAGCATATTGGTAAGTTTATTTTCAATACTGCATCATCCACATATCTCTTTTAAAACTTCAAGCCAAAAATAGTTGACTTTTTCATACTCCATTATTACTAAACAATGTATTTAAAAATGCCTTCGCCACCAACTATCTTCCAATACAAACTAACAGCAATGAATTCTCATATCATGAGATCTGAAAGGGATCTGACATTTTTTGTTGTAGTGGAACATTCGTCAGAAGTAAGCAGTAATATAATGAAAACAGAAATTTTCCAAATTAGACATGAGATATATAGCTGAAAAGAAATTCAAAGGAGAAACATCTGGGTCTTACTTCGCGCACAAGAATGTCTGTTTCGTTCTTTCATGTTCTTGTTATTACTTTAAAAAGTAACAATAAAATTGTATATACTTTGCCGGGGATATAATCCTTATGGAACTGATAGGATTTTACTTTAAAATTTAGAAATCCAGATTGGTTAAATTTCTTCCAAAAACAATTTTTATAACTTTTCTCTTCTTAACCTTATGAATTAAAATATTTTCAATCAGCCACTATGATTTGGTGATTTTTCACCTTTTCAATGTTAACATAGTACAAGACTCATCATCTGAATTATTTTTAATGTGTCTTTAGGTTTCATACTCACACAAAAGCTAGCGTCTAAATTAATAAGCATATTTCCCTGTTGCATCATATTTCCCTGTATCAGCATATTTCCCTGTTGCATCTTTTTTTTCTTGCATCTTTTCTGATATATTCATCTGATATCCGACTCTTATAATTGTAATATAAAGGACTTTAATAACTATTTAAAAGTTATCAAAATATCAACACTTAAGGGGACAGTGGACTTTCAAACCTAACATTTTTTTGTTTTGAATGGATTTGCTTGAAATTTGAATATGTGATTAGTATCATAGATATGTTAAAGTGGTTAAAATTTAATGATGAAATATTAATAATTTATGAATCATAAATTAATAATTATATCGATAATTGGCCTAATTGAAAATGTCCCATGCGCATTTCTTTTGCATATGATATGGTAATTTTTATTTACGGGATACCTTATGAAACTAACAATGCAACTTATTGCTTATTTTAAGCATTCATTAAAAATATAAAGAGAAAAAAATAATAGTAGTGTAAACACCCTTTTTATTACGCAAAATACTTATAAATCGTCTTTTCAAGTACAAAATTTAGATATTCTGAGCTACGAAGCATAATTTTTTCAATAATGTTTATTTTATATACAGTTAAGTATATAAAACTTAAATTTCAAAGCAAGACGATAATTAGAAATGCTCCTGGAGCAGTTTGAATATGCGCATGACATGAAAATTTTTATTTTGAGAAAAACACATTTAAATTTATTGCTGTTAGTAACCACATAATATCTTAATTAAATTACTACATAACAAATAAATATCATCTACCTTATATATATGTGCAATGGAATTTCAATTAGCCATAAATTTAAATAAATATATTTTAGCTTTTCAACATTTCTCATAATTGTACCATTATCGTGTACAATGATGAGTAACAAAATTCAAATGAAACTCTACTTCAGGCAACTTTGTTTATAAATACAAATGCCTATAACTTGGAAAGTAATCACAGAAATTAAAAATTCTTTTTGCAACACATTCCTGCTCGTCCGTAGTTTCACAATTCAATAAAATTTAAAAAAATTGAAATTTTTGACAAATTTTAAAATTTTGAAAGTCCACTGTCCCCTTAAACTCTTTGTAGATTCCTTTTGTGATTATGTTTTATTGGAGTATAATAAAAACCTTTGACAAAGCTTACATATAAAAAAAATTTGTCTCTCCTTAAAGATAAACACAAAACAAATCAAAGTTTTCCCCTACACATAATCTTTTAAAATTAGAATCCAATACTTTCCCAAGGGTAGGGAATGTTTACTTCGAATTATATTATTTTATTTTACTCGTATTTTAGTCTATTCATTAGCTTAATGACATTCAGTTGCACGAACACTACCATGAAAAGACTTTCCTAAATGCATACCTTAAAAGAAAAAACAGTAAAATGCAATTCTTATTTCAGAGCCCAGCATTCGAAAGAATGAAGTCATATACGAAGAAATTCGCCCCATTGCAGACAACATCAAATTGGGTATGTATCACTTTTAATTTTTCTTTTGCATAAGTTTGCAAATCAGTGTTAAAAAGATGCTAATTCTGATTCTTAGATCAAACACAATTGTTCTCTAAGTAAACTACAGTGGGGTCAAATAATAACAGAATTTAGCACAAACATCAAGTATGTTGCTGTTTTAACGGTACTACTAATTGGACATGAAAATACATGGCACAAATATATATATATATATATATATATATATATATATATATATATATATATATATATATATATATTTATTTATTTATTTATATATATATATATATATATATATATATATATATATATATAAAATCCTCAACCTACGACTAAGCATAAATGTTAACAACCCTCTGTTGTCCTTCTTCGGGAAAGAGAGTTATCGATACGAATGTCTCAGGGGACAGACCGCTAATGTATTTCGTCTTCTGTAGCGTCTATTACTTATAAAGCTGGTATGTATCAAACAGCTCGTATCGGCCCCACACACACACCACGCACGTATTTATCCCTCGTGGAATGAGAAATATATTATAATAAAGCTAAAATAATATAAACCGCAATTTTTAATTAATTTTTTTTCTTACGAAACCTTCTTTTTTCAGAAAGAAAAGAAAGAAGAGAAGAAACTGAAAGACAGGATTCTCCATTATATACACATCCAATAGGTAAGTTGAATAGGTCCAATTCAGTAAGTAATTAAGAGTTTACGAAGAGTTATGGAAAAAATAATTCGGTAGTTGGCATTAGTTTTTCCAATAATTTTAAAGTTTCGTCTTCGAAAAAGTCCAACTACTTTCAAATAAAATTACAGATACGTTAAAATCCAACTTATTAAATGTTTACATTCCAAAAAGTTGAATAATAGAAACTCAGTTGTATAACACTGTTACGAATTTTGTAAATATTGCATTTTGTTTCGTTAAAATGGCTTCTATGGAAAATCTCCTATAGCTATGTATTTAACATGGGAGTCTATGGGAATCTCGCCAAATTTGAGAGTTATTGCCAAATTGGCGATGGATTTTGTGACTTATTTTGGTCGCCATATTTGGCGATATTTCGCCAACTTGCCGACTTAACCTTTCTGGAAACTTCTAGAAATATCTAGCTGTAACTGACCTATAGAGGGCGGTTTGGAAATCTATAAATATACCTGACATTGGCATTGGAACTCAGTTCAATTTCCTGGTGAGGAATGTGTTGTAACTGCGTTAATTGGCGTGTATTGTACTGAGAATTCTGGTATCCTGACTTGTGTTTTTAGAATTTTCTGCTGTATAGAAGACCGTTGTTACGGCTTTAATGCTTGAATTTGTGCATACGCCTGAAAAATTTACAAAATAATAAATTTGTTTTGTGTGAACTTTTTGAAGAGATCGTTATTCAACTCTAACAAACCCAGGAAAACGGAACAAAAAGATCAACTACTTTAAATCAAATTACAAATACGTTAAAACCAAACTTATTAAGTGTTTTCATTCCAAAAAGTTGAATAATACAAATTCAGTTATATAATACTAAAGTCTTCCCTGCTCAAGTTTACCACAACATACATCAGTTTCAGTCACTCGTTTCTCTACATGCTAATGTCCACCGACAGTACAGATCATAATTGTTTGGTTGACAATATTCCAAATATTATCTAAAAGGGCTTTCCATCGAAATTTAAGTGGAATTATAATAAAGTTTATAAAAGGTCTACGGGTTGAAATACCATCGCGGTCAGCGTTTGCAGCGATGTTTGCAACGTTTTGGATTTGATTTTAATTAGGGTTAAATGTGATCATATTACTTGTTCAGTCATTTTAATATAAATTATACCACCCTTTATATGCCCTCAATAAGTAATATTCTGCAAAGCCTTGACAAAATACTTCCGATTGTACAAATTTTTCCTCACAATGAGGGACACAACTGAACATCATTGAGCGTCAACAGAACATCATCGTGTTCATCAACTGAACATCACAATGAACATCATTTGACAAAAATTCCAACAAAGAATTTATGCAAAAGTACAAATATATTATTCTACAAGACTAAAGAAATGAAGAAGTACAAATACTAGATTTTTTTCTTTCAAAATCAGTAGTTTTCAATTTCTAGTGGAGCGAAAATGAATAAAAAGCACAGTTAAGTATCATATTATAAATTTAATGTTGAACAATATAGAAGTCTGTTCTCACAGTGAGTATTGAAAGACATAATAGATATTACAGCTCTAAAGTGAATCCTTTATATACATATTAACGCATATTTCTTATTGAGAATTAAAATACAAATCCTTGTACGTACATTCACTTTAATAAACTTGAATTCCAACTTCATGTGTTATTATTACAGTTTTAACTTTTGAAAACTTTACAAATTCTACGTTCGTCCTTGACTGGTTTATAAAGACAAAATATTCTCACCACTCAAAGCTGAACTATGGCTTAAGAATAGGATATAATATTACTTAAAGGGTATTCAATTTACTCGAAATTATAACAAGGTTTTAACTCACAAAATGAGCATGTTATTTATCTCTATTTCTTTTATATAAGTATTTTAAAACATAACTTTAAGCAACGATGCTATAATCAGTTGACACTACAGGGAAATTGATACGTGAATAAGAAAGGAAATTTCATATGTCTGAAGTGATATATGCAGAGTGTTCGCAATTACATTTCCCCTGCTTAGGACCTCCTAGAGAAAAACTAGCCTCCTCAATACCTAAGTTCGTGTTCATTAAAACCAAACCATAGGGTGGAAAATAATAGGGAACAAAATTTTACCCTGAAAAATAACTATTAGGGGAAATAAAACCCTGAAACTGCAATACACTACTGGCCAAAAGTATTGCAAGTTGGAGAAATCTAACATTTTTTCAAGAATAAACCCCAAAAAATAATATTTTTTCAATGCAACTGATATTTTTTAAGGTCAACATGTTAAATTAGTTTGAAGACAAGATATGATTAAGTTATTGAACAAAAATAACTATTTAATTTTATTAAAATTAGCACACAAAAAATGTACAGGTTATCAGAAATCGGCACCCATTTTGGTTCCTTGGAATAAAATGAAATAAATAAACAATTTCAAGTTCTTCTGAGCAGAAAAGATAATAAATGAGTGCAATTGAACCGAAAAGCATTTAATATGTTGTTGAGCCGCCTCTGGCTTTTATCACAACAGCTACTCTTTTGGCTGTTGTAATCCACATGGAATCCACAAGGTTTTTCATCCTGGTTCGTAAAGCAAAACACCCAGAAAGCCAAATAGTGTAGGGCTGCATGCCACATAAGTCAAATGGACGACTCCATTTTGTATAGGGAACTATGAAGAGTGACCAGTACATTAGTGTGCTGAAGGACCGATTGCTTCCTAGTGCTCATGACATGTTCCCAAGGCAGAAATGGGTATTTCAGCAAGACCTAGCACCCTGCAATACATCGAAAAAGTCAAGAAAAACTTTGAAATTAAATTAAATTTCATTAGAGTTCAATTCTGAACTCTAAATCAAAACATTCCTTATTTTAGGTGAAGGCTGAATTTGCAAAACATGGTATTAATGTTCTCCCATGGCCGAGAAACTCCCCAGATTTAAATTCTATTGAGAATTTAAGTAGTATAATTGGAAGGAAAATATCTCAAAATCATCCCAGAACAAAATAAGAGATTCGGGAAACAATAATTAAAATTTGGCACCATGAAATACCGAAAGAAGTATTGCAAAACCTTGTGGATTCCATGCCTAAAAGAGTGGATGTTGTGATCAAAGCCAAAGGCGGCCCAACAACATATTAAATGCTTTCCGGTTCAGTTTCACTCATTTATTACCTTTTCTGCTCAGAAGAACTTGAAATTGTTTGTTTATTTCATTTTATTCTAGGGAACCAAAATAGGTACCGATTTCTGATAACCTGTACATTTTTTGTGTGCTATTTTTTATAAAATTAAATAATTATTTTTGTTCAATAACTTAATTATATTTTGTCTTTAAACAAATTTAACATATTTACATTAAAAAATATCAGTTGCATTGAAAAAAATATTAGTTTTTGGGGCTTATTCTTAAAAAAATGTTAGATTTCTCAAACTTGCAATACTGTTTGACAGTAGTGTATATAATTTTTAGAGACAAAATTCATATATTTCTGGGTAGGATATTTTCCATGTGACCTGTACTATTGTTGACAATATCTAGCATTGTAAAGACTGAAATTTATTAAATGTCAGGAGAAATTTTGATGTGAATTGTTATACGATCCTTCAGATCTTTTAGTTATTTATGTCATTTATACAGGCACCCCTTTTTAAATATCCCTTGAGCAGTGATTAATGCCTCCCGTTCTGAAGAATTAAGTCTGGGAGACAATTTTTCTCTTTAATCTCATGTGTCAATAAATTTCCTCATACAGTTTACAGAGGGTCAGCAATGTTAAAAATTATAAATCGTAAGAGTATTGATCATCTGGCTGAAAATGTCTTGATTTGAAGAGACGAGCTTTATGAGTGATGCTCTCTCATGTATTCAGCAGCAATGTGCTAGCAGCACTGCAAACTTTTCGTAATAAAAAATAATTCAGAGTTTTGATGACAGCATATGGCTTAAAACAGATGGTCGAAAATGTTGAGGAGCCCTCTAAAATCTGAAATCGGGAAGTGGGACCAGCATCCAATTTTAAATGTTTGTGAATAAACGATTGGGAGGGCTACAGTGAAATGTTTCCAAAGCGTTCACTTGATCATAAGATCGTCATGCAAGACAGTGCACCGTCACATATCAGAAAAGGGATTAAACAGGTATTACAATATCATTTCACAACTGATCATATAATAAGAAGGTATTTCTCACCGAAAGGCCACAAAGTTCTCCTGACTTAGTCTATTGAAATTTGTGTCCTAGGAATAGAACCTAAGAGTATAATCTATAAAGAAAACATTGATAATCAAGCAGCTCTGATGTAAACATTTATTGCCATGAAAATTTCACTCTGACATTAGGAGCTGCCTTAGATCATAAATTCTTTAGAATGCGAGTAACTGCAAACAATGGTGTATGTCACATGGAGACTATCCCACCTTAAAACAGATGACTTAACATTTTACTCTAAACAGCATATTGCAATTAAAGTGTTCTCACCTAATAATTACTTCGGGTGGTAAATTTTTATTTCTCATTATTCTCTTCTTCGTGGTCTATTTTGGATGTTCACGAAATTTGGAGTTAGCTTGACTTATAGTTTTTCTCCAGGTAGTCTTGAACTGGAGAACTTTAATTACGACCACCCTGTTTAAACCACAATTATGTAAATAGTTTTATTCATTTATACGCATACCTATTTTTAACTAGTGATATAATCTTCATTGAAGGAAGAGATTTTATGTCTGAGATCCACTAACCCATATGAAATGCAATTTCTTGAGGAAATGCCAGCCCAAGATAAAAGGAATTAAAAGGCATGAATTCTTTAATTAGCAAGGCAAAAAAAATAAATTTTAAAAATTGGTTTAGCAAATTCTATAATATCTCGAAATGAGAAATAAAAGTCGGCAAAGATGGGTTGAATTATTCTCAAACATCTTCTATATTCCGTACGTCTTTATTAAATTGAGCTTAGTTTCTTAATAAAATATTCCAGTAAATTTGCTGTATTTTATTAAAGGAGCGAGAAAACAATTGATTTAAATATTATCGAACCAAATTCTAATTCAGGTCATCGGTTTTCCCAACTAACTAGTTTTAGATGTCCAAAAGCATTCTTATTAGTATAAAATCAATTACTTTTCATAGTTAGTTTCGTTGCCATCTGTCTCTACAAGCCTAATTAAAGAATTTTCAATGAAATAGTTTTATTAAAAACTTTTGGAAGAAAATTTTTATTTGTATACGTATAATATCCTCATTAAAACTTACTGTTAGCCTCCTTGAAAAACTCTCTGTAAATAAAAAAAAAATGCTACTTCAAAGGAAAATAATACACTATGTCAAAAATGAATGAAGGATCACGTACGTTGCAGTTAGTTAACTTGTTAATCTTGACATTTTTAACCTGTATAATTTAGTTTCCTAAATGAGCTTTTAAAGGAATGATTAATGGCGGTAGTAGTATAAGTCTCTTTGAATTAATACTTACTCATTTTGTCATTTACTCTCCGTAAAGACAATAAGACAGTTTACAATAAGACTAGGCACGGAACCATTAAACTAAATTAGGGCGAAATTTAGTAATCTGAGAATAAGTATTATGACTTTCAAATGTATTCCAAAATCAACAAGAGGAGTGGCATTTATATATTTCAAAATTTACTACAATTATAACGTTTTATTGAAGTATATGCAGTTTCAGTTGAGGCGTACATTTTATGTAATGTGCGTAGTAAAGTAGTTATAATGTAAAATGAGCATTGGAAAAAAAAGTTATAATGTAAAGTGTAAAATAGTAGTAATGTAAAATGTGCGTAGTAAAATAGTAATAATGTAAAATTTAAAATAGTTGTAAAGTAAAATGTGCATATTAAAGTAGTAATAATGTAAAAAGTAAAATAGTAGTAATATAAAATGTGCGTAATAAAATAGTAGCAATGAAAAATGTAAAATAGTAGTAATGTAAAATCTGCGTAGTTAAATAGTGATAATGTAACATGTAAAATAGTAGTGATGTAAAATGTGCGTAGTAAAATAGTAAAAATATAAAAGGAACGTAGTAAAATAGTAATAATGTAAAGTTTAAAATGGTAGTAATGTAAAATGTGCGTAGTAAAATAGTAATAATGAAAAATGTAAATTAGTAGTAATGTAAAATGTGCGTAGCAAAATAGTAAAAATATAAAATGAGCGTAGTAAAATAGTAATAATGTAAAATTTAAAATAGTATTAATGTAAAATGTGCGTAGTAAAATAGTAATAATGTAAAAGGTAAAATAGTAGTAATGTAAAATGTGCGTAATAAAATAGTGATAATGAAAAATGTAAAATAGTAGTGATGTAAAATGTGCATAGTAAAATAGCAATAATGTAAAAGGTAAAATAGTAGTAATGTTTTTTTTTTTGGTTTTTTTTTTTTTATTACGTCGAGGAATTGGTCGGAAAGACCATTTCCCTGCGTGCGGCCCAATACAAACTAGCCTTAGAATAATAGTTGTCATGAAGTAAAACGTTAGAGCTAATGTTGGCTAAAGAAGCACAAACTGTCAAATGTCTAAAATCCATAGTCTTTCCATTTGAACACAAGGGACAGTCAGGGGTATCCCTCACACCGATTGGGTGGAGGTGTCCTTGTAAATAGTCATGTCCATTAAGAGTTCTAAAATTTGCAGCAAAGGTTTGTCTGGGGAGATTCATTGGAACTGGATTCCCTAAAATAATTTCCCATCTCTTTCCCTTAGCGTCTTTTTTTCAAGTTTCACATACATAGTTCTTTGTTGCTCTTGTAATTGCGGAAAAGGCATGGCTGCAAGTTAAATTGATAGTAGGCTGTGGCAGGCTGCAGCCATGTTTAGCTAGAGAGTCTGCCCTTTCATTACCTGGAATATCACAGTGACTGGGTATCCACTGAAATGTAATTGTCCAACCAGCACTGCTAAGCAGGTTTATTTTTTGTTTTGTCTCCTCTACCCTTCTTGAATCCGTATTAATAAGAGAGCAGAGGGAATTGATTGCAGACTGTGAATCCACAAGAACTGCATGTGTGTAAGAAGTGGACAAATCCAGTAAAGAAGACAACGCTTGACCAACTGCCTCAATTTCTGCCTCATAGTTTGTAGCACCCAAGCCAACTGCACAAGAACCCTCGAAAACGTTCTTGCAATAATAGCCAGCTGAAGCGTCCAGCTGAAGCGTCCTCCTGGGAAGAACCGTCTGTATAAATGTGGAGCCAGGTGTCCATAGGATACCTTGTGGCTATGGCCTTGAGGGCGTAAGCACGAAGAACAGCAGGGATGACATCACTCTTTTTTTCCTGGAAATCGATTTGTAGGCTTAAAGTTGGAAAACCAAGGGTAGTAGGAAAATTTCCTGCTAGGCAGAAAGGTTCACGAGAGACATTAATCACATTGTATTTGTTCATCAACCCTTCAGACTTTGAAAAGAAAGACTGATGTGTTTTTAGCCTCTTTTGAGCCGGAACATGATTTTCCAGTGCTCTATGGGTAATCTTTTACATTTTTCGTATTGTTTTAGCAGCTGTTTTTCTCTTCTAACAGCCAGGGGTTCCAAATTTGTCTGTATTTCAAGAGCAGTAATACGGGTAAAGCATGCGGCAGCAGTTATAATCCTGAGAGCTTTGTTCTGAACCTTGTCAACTTTTTCAGTACAGCTGGTAGATGAAGTTGCCAGAAGTTCTCCTCCGTAATCAAGTACGGGTCTTACATAGGACTTGTAAGTGGTAGCAAGGACCTCAGGTGAAGAGCCCCATGTGACTCCAGCCAATCTTTTAAGAAGGCTAAGTCTACTCTCACCCTTTTTCACATTTTCCTCTGCATAATAGTAGTAATGTAAAATGTGCGTAATAAAATATAGTAATAATGAAAAATGTAAAATAGTAGTAATGTAAAATGTGCGTAGTTAAACAGTAATAATGTAAAAGGTAAAATAGTAGTAATGTAAAATGTGCGTAAAAATAGTAATAATGAAAAATCTAAAATAGTAGTAATGTAAAATGTGCGTAGTAAAATCAATATTCTGGAACCTATTCTGACTGGATTAAATTCGTGTTTTCTGCAAAGAAGGAGGAAGAAATGAATAATCCTTGAAGGAGAGCAACGATGATCTATATATATATGATGTATATAAAGTTATCCATAAGTCACAGAAAAAGTAAAAATTCAATCAATCGAAGAGTATAGACAGTAGCACGATGCGGTTTTCCCAGAAATGCACAGGACGACATGGGATTCTTTTTAATAACGAAAAATTTTACAACAGAAAAGTTACATTTGTCACCGACAGGTGGTGCTGTAGTGGTCACGGAGCTGCTGCCAGTTGCTATTTGAACAGATCCACCAGCCGGTACATTTCGAACTTTTTCTATCACAGGCGAGCGCTATGCGGTGCTTTTAAGAGGTCGAATCATTCCCACCTTGCATGAAAGGCAAGCGCCCCGTTGTGTAACATTCATGCAGGTTGGAGCTCCTCATCACAGATTGTATCAGGCATATGCTGCGATTGGCATTTAGCGATGACCTTGTACTCAATATTTCTCTCCTCATGAATGGCTACGAACGTCTCCAAACCTTACACCTTGTGACTTTCGGTTATGGACCTACTTTAATTCACATGTGTGAAAATGTCAGCCAGCGTCATTGGCCATGTTGAAAGAAGTTATTCGCCATCATATGACAAAAATTACAGCTGAAACCTTCTTCGAAGCTGTGCAGAGTGTCATACCACGTCTGACAGCCATTCTCCTGAATGACGGCCGTCACATTGAACATTTGTAATCCTAGCTGCGTCGCGAACTGTGCTGGGTCACTGTACAAACTACTGGCACAACTGAAGCGCCTCCTGTCGGTGACAAATACAACTACTCTGGTATTAAAATATTTCGATATTAAAAAAAGTCCCATTTTGTCTGTGCATTTCTTTGAAATCCGCATCGTGCTACTGTCTATGCATTTCGAGTTATTAATTTTTTACTTTTCTTAGACTTTTGGATCGCCCTCATGTTTTTAGTTCCTGGCTTTAGTCCCTGCTTTAGTGCTAATATTGGTATTCTCTATCAACTATTTCTTATATATATATATATATATATATATATATATATATATATATATATATATATATATATATATATATATATATATATATATATATATATATATATATATATATATATATATATATATATATATATATATATATATATATATATATATATATATAAACCTATTGATCACTTATCTTTTCATGTTTTTAGTTCCTAGCTGTAGTGGTTTTGAGTACATACTGGTTTTTCACTTTCAACTTTGTCTTACATATATATATATATATATATATATATATATTCATATTCTGGGGTAAACTTTATTTGGTTTTTTCTCCATTTCTTAGCTTCCAGTTCGAACTTATAGTGAAAAGTCGAATTTTTCCTTAAATTATTAAGCTGTCATTAACTCTTCTCTTCAGCAGTTTAGAACAAATGCTTTACAAAGAGAAATATACACTTCCTCGTCTTAAAGCATTCTGGCAAAGCCTTTTTTTCGTACCCAATTTATGAATATCATAGATGTTAAAGCTTATAAAGAATTCAGGGAGAGGGGGGATTTTTTGTTCAAATTCAAATAAAAGATGGGGAGAGAGAAGATATCCCTTGACTGAGCCCTAACAAGCCGCGAAAACGAATTTGTCTGAAAGTCTACCATCTTGGAGAGATGACAGCAGAGCAACAATGGGGCAATAAACTGAGACCATCTCTGAAGTCGTAAAAATCTTGCACCCGAATACACACGCGCATTCTCTGATGCCTCACACTCTTTCTCTCTTGCAGATACCCAGGAGAAAAACTCCCCTCACGCCCCCAACTCCTCCCCAGGCCTGGAGCAGACTCTGATGGCTTTTGGCGCCTACTCTGCGTATCTGGTGGTGCGGCGTTTCGTTGCCAACGGATAATGGAGATGAAACTGTAAAGAAAAGAGAAAAAAAGAACTTGCAAACATTGTACATGCCTTGTATCTGTATATTTCTCGTTGGAATGGCTCGCGACGGCGACGTGCGGAGTTGGCGAGCAGTTACTGGCGCAGGAATTTTTTGTAGAACCTTTTACATCCGGGACGGTTTTTGGATTTCTGCTTAGGATCATGACAGTCATGGACCTCACCCCCTTGAATATTCATCTGAAGCATAATACTTCTCGACAAGTAATGGCAAACATTATAGGGAAAAGCTGCCGCTAATTTATTTATTTTCAAGGATTATTGAAATAATGCTTAATAAAAATAAGAAATACAGATATATATAAACAGACATATATATATATATATATATATATATATATATATATATATATATATATATATATATATGAATGAATGAATAAGGTAAATATATTTTTTTAAGTAAACAATAGAAATAAACAAAATTAAAATTCAAGCATAGACTGCTAAAACACTATAACATAATACATATCCTGCAAAGAAAACATTTTCAATAAAGGATAGCGCAGAAGCTTCATATCCCCATAATGAAAAAACAAATAAATAATCCAACAGATATAGATAAAAAATTATACTAAAATAGACAAAAAACAAACAGAAATCAAGCAGTCTGGGCATCCACGCACCAACGGCAAGATTCTGTATAAGAATCTTGCCGTTGGTGCGTGGATGCCCAGAGTGCTTGATTTCTGTTTGTTTTTTGTCTATTTTAGTATAATTTTTATCTATATCTGTTGGATTATTTATTAAGGTAAATATATCTTTTTAATTTAATATGAATAAACTAACAGGAAAGAGAGCAGAATTGAGGAGCTTAATTAGAGCTTTTTCGACAGACAAGTAAAAACAGAGTTGTTTAATGTCATTTTCATAACTAAACAGGGCAAGTATCTATATTACGTCAATATTTAATGATAAAGTCTTTCTTCTTTTTTTTTATTTACACTGGTGATGAATTTATTAAAAGTATTTGCTTATGATGCAAAAATACGTTATAAAACTACAACTTGCTATAGAAATAATTAATTAATATTTGTGAAATATGAAAACGCTAATACGCACTGCAAAATGTATAACCATAAAATGTGAGTAACGAAATTTCATGCAAGTCAATATCAAAGAAAGCATTGATAGAAATAAATTAAAATGTTTAATAATACATAAAGTAATGTAGGCAAAACTGAATCCAATTTTCTATATACGTATTAAATTCTTAAATAACAACAAAGGAACGTAATGTATTTTCCGTTAATGTAAGTCTTCTTTGAACTATAAAATACAGTTAAATTAGATGATTTACAAATGGATCACAAAAGGTCATGCTAAGTGTTCTAATAATTATAAAAGTCTTCATTATGTTCTCGTGAAATAATAACATAAAATTTGATTATAAAAAACGCTTGTCATGCAATTTTGATTATTAAAGCTTATATAAATGAAAAGTTTTGTTAAACTATACTTAAGATATAAATAACAGTTTGTTTATTGCAAAATTGATATCTCTAATTTTTGAAGCCTCAAAAAGTTCTCTGTATATTTTTATCATTGTGCTAGGTCATCAAAAATGGTTTTTTTTGCCTATATTTACGTACCACTAAATTAAAAGCCAACACTATTCACCCTTAAAATTAACTCTGATCTATTTGACAGCTCAAGACCTTTAATGGAGGTGATATCAAGCGTTTACTTCGTGTAGTGATTAAATATTCAACCTATCGATGTGGTAACATTGTTTAGATGCTCACATTTATTCCTCAACAGACAAATATTATATTAACCAGTTCCCAGTTTAATGTGGAAGGTAAAATTTTCCCAATAACATGGTCAAAATGAAAACAGTATATATATATATACATATATATATATATATATATATATATATATATATATATATATATATATATATATATATATATATATATATATATGCATGCATATATATATATATATATATATATATATATATATATATATATATATATATATATATTCTTTGGTAATCTTAGTTTATTTAACATTCATTTCTTAGATTCCAGTTTCAACTTATACTAGCTATGTAATTTCATTAGCAATATGTATCAAAGCATGAACTAAAATTCAGGAAATTGAAAGAAGAGTGTACTACTCATTTCATTAAAAGGAAAATCCATTTTCTGAATATCTGCCATTCCTGCTGAATCTTCAGCTGTTTACCAAAGGAAGCATGAATAATATATCCTAGAAAATGATTCAATGGAATCTGAAAGATTCCTTTTAGACAATTCTTTACGTCCACGGACTCTTTAAAAACATTTTACAATAATTCATATTTCTACTTGAAAACTTCTAAACATGCATCAAATTTTTAACTTTTCTCGTATTTTACAATATATATATATATATATATATATATATATATATATATATTTCTAAAGAGCTTTTAATTGTTTTTATCATACCGATAGTGCAGATAACATTCATTACTTATAAAGATTAATAAAAATTTAATTATTTCCAGCAGAGAATGAAACTCCTGTAAAAGTACAAAATTACCACTAATTTAAAACTCAAAACATCATTTTTGATGATTTGCATTAATACTGAAATTTATTGTTAAATTTATATATATATATATATATATATATATATATATATATATATATATATATATATATATGCGTGAAAAGGAAGTGCAGGAGCTGAGGTCAGCTGCGTCTCAAACCCCTCTGGGTTACCCATATGCTCCACGGTAGTTTGAAATGGTAAAGATGTAATACACACCTAATTCTAATTAATTTCGTTATGATACGTATGAAATTACTCTATTCTGGCTTTTGTTTTAAATTCATCCATATAAAAAAATTCAAAATTTTTCAAAACATGTAATTTATACATTTATATATTTCATTCTTAAATAAAGCTAGTCATTTTATACATTTTTCGACCACGTCACTCAATGCACATTTAATAAGGAATAGATAGCAACCTCAGGGATAAAATAAAACACTCCTCATGAAATCTGTTATCATTAATCCTTTTTAGATATCGAAAGCATTGACTCTTCGTTTTTCAGATTATTTTTCAAATGTTTTTTACTCTAACATGCGTATGAACAGTATTTATGCACGCTCTAGACATATGTCTCGATCTTTTTCAATTTATATGAAAAATTCTACTTCATTTTTTTTCTTAAGTCTGGTTTAGTTCATATTCCTACGCTTTTCATTCACAAACATTTTAAATGCTTTTTCTTTTTATTCTTCTGGTATTTGAGTAACACAGGTTTTTATTATTTTTTTTTTAGTTTGACTTCATATGTGTTTTCCTTCTGATAGATGCTCTTTATTTGCATTTTCAAGAAAACATGTCCAAGACATTGACAAAACAAATGAAAACAGTTTTTATAATTATCTAATTTTTAAACTGTGAATAATTTTGAAGCGAATTTTTCCATCACCAAGGATGTGCTTCACTAATTTTTTTTTTTTCACTGGATTCACACACGCCCATAAAATTCGTTCCGGGAGTCAATAATGTACCATAAAAAAATTTTATGCTACTTTTATCTATTACTGACTTTATTCTCACCTTTGTAAAATAAGAGTGAAGTACTTTCTTGCGTGTTAGTAACTGGAGAACATGACCCTTTATCGGCTGCACTGCTGTAATCTTAAATTTTGGAAAAAAATTTTAAAAACTGAGCACTGCTAGTTTTGTCCTAAACAAAATAACAGTAAAAGCATAAAAACATAAAACTTTTTTAAAATATAAATAAAACTGTAAAAAATAAAGAATATAATAGTGGTAATAAAAATTATAATTACATTAATAATAAATTAAAATAGAACAATAAAAAACTCGGTTCGTGATTTTAAATATGTGCAAGGGCGTTTTTCATTAAAGTAATTAATACTATTAATTTTCACAATTAAATTAATTAATTATAAATTAGTTTACTTTGTTAACTGTTTTTCTTTCTCTGTTACACATCACCTTTACTAAATTACTTATTTTATTGTAAATTTTGGCTAACTTGAAAGAGGCAAAAACGCAAATCGGTTAAAGTTAGGACAAAAGCACTTTAGTGCTATTTATAATAAGAAGAAATAAAAAAAAAATATTTCTTATTCGTACTGACTTAAGGCATGATGTCTTCTTTTGAAACCCATTTAGTCCTAAGAAATCTTCCTAAGATTCGTATATAAAGGGGATTTCAAAGACCATAATACCCTAAAAATGAATTCATTCATAATCATAGGCGCAGCGTCGGGAAAGCACGGGGGGGGGGGGGGGGCACGTGCCCCCCACCCAACTAAACTCGAAATAAATTGAAACATCAATAGAACTTCAGTTTGGAAAATTGTAGAAAACTTTTAAGAAAGTTGGTTTTTTCCCGCTTTTTCAGCTGTGAACCTGAAAATTCCGATTAAGTCTTTAGCCTTAACATAGTTTTTAACAATTATATGATCCCTAACAAAAATTCGATGCTATATTTTTTTCTCATTTTATTTATAATATATTTATTTTTCTCAGTGTATAACTTTTAAATGCTACTCAAACATCAATTCTGTTGTTATTCCATTTAATAAAAAATCATAATATTTCATATTTTAAGGACCGTCCGGCAGTCATTGAGCTGACGGACGGTCCTTAAGCTCTAACTGAATTCAATTCATGCCCCCCCCCCCCAAAAAAAAAAAAATAATAATAATAATAATTTCGTAGCACGCTACGCCTATGTTCATAATGAATAAGAATTTAACAACACCAGCCCTAAATACGCCATAACTCTATAATGTCTTGAGATCCCATCTAAACCTCGTGTGGGGTAGTTTCTCCAAGTGGGCTTCCATAAGACAGAAAGCGGACTGAGTATAACTAAGAAATGCTTTACTGGATGTCAGATAATGCACAGACCTTTTAGAATTGATACACAGCTCATATTTAAACGTAATACCAACCAGCTTTCTAACCAAACCTGCGGCGTTGCTTGGCTAGCAACTCATCAGACAGAGTTGAACTCGTTACTGAACACGAACATTTTTCACCTTCTTCCACCGCTTATATTGAACTAGCTGAATACCCGTACTTCGCTACGGAATACATTCAAATTAAATACAACGATCAATGTATGCAATTAATGCCAAAAAAAAATATTTATAAGAGAAAATCGTAACGTATATTTTTATAGACAAAATAATGTAGAAGAAAATATTCAAATTAAATCTAATAGAACATACTAAAGAATATAGTACAGTTAATATAGTACAGTTTGAGGAACATATCTTTTACTATATTTTAATATTTTCTTAATAATGTCCAATCGTCTGCAGCATTAGCAAGAAAAAAATAAATTTTTTTTTTCTATTTCTTTGTTGTGCACGTGACGATAAATTAATTTAAAGTACCAGAAAAAGAAATCACGTGATCATCATTTAATAAATTAAATTCTAAAAATTAATCTTCAAAAATTCACCAAAAATCAGAAAATGGAGATAAAGATTCGAAAAGATTTCATTTTAAATGAATTTTTATGATCATTCTCTGATATAAATTTTATAACTCTCAGATTATGATTTTAAGGTTGTGTTCCCCCTTAAACAAACTTGAAGAAAGTTACAAAAACAGCTTTAAAATTTAATTTTTAAAAATCTAAGAAGAATTTTTCAAAAATCTTTCTTAGTGCACTCCTATACTATAAGAAGAATCGCCTTGCAAAATTTCAGCCCTTTAGGTCCAGCGGTTTGGTCTGTGCGTTGTCTGTCAGTCAGCCAGTCAGTTACGGATGTGTTTTAGAGAACCACGACATCAACACAACTTGAGCCAATCTAAATACACGAAGGTAACTACACAGAAAGAGAATAATTACCTGGAGGAAAAAAATAAACAATAAGAACGAACTCTGGGCGTCCCTACCATGACAAATAAAAAAACATCCTCGCAAACTGTGCACGAGTTTTCTCTCGCTCGAATGATAGAAACCAAAGCCTGAAGACCCAAATATAGGGGAACAGATTCTTACTGGGCTTCTCGGTCTCTACTCTCTCATTTCGTCAGGCCTGAAACAGATTTAAATTTGAGACTAAAATTTTTTTGCCGTATGTTGGTGAAAGTGAAAATATTTCATTCATTGTCTTTACGAATGGACAACGTACAAGGTGACGCATCAGTTGACCTTTCGAATCATCAATACCCACAGGGGGAACTGATTAAGGAGAGTATTCCGCCCACAATTCTTATGATGACTCATAACATTCATACATTTGATCTCTTTTGAAAAGAAAAGATACCACCTTTGTGCTCGAGGAATAAACAGGAAAATCAACGTAAATACTGCACAAATAGCAATAAGATGCAATTATTTTGCATACGGCCGTTTCGAAGCTACAAAGAAGCTTCTTCATCAGTGCAACGAACTTAGTGGCAGCTCAAAAAGCCGAAGACTAAGCCTCGGCTTAGTCTTCGGCTTCGAAGCTACAAAGGAGCTTCTTCATCAGTGCAACGAACTTAGTGACAGCTCAAAAAGCCGAAGACTAAGCCTCGGCTTAGTCTTAGTTGGCTTTTTGAGTTGCCACTAAGTTCGTTGCACTGATGAAGAAGATCCTTTGTAGCTTCGAAACGGCCGTATGCAAAATAATTGCATCTTATTGCTATTTGTGCTGTATTTATGTTGGTTTTCCTGTTTATTTATTTGATCTCTGTTTTGGGATCTGAGAGTAGAACCTCTAAATACAGTGTGTGAGATTTTCGAGAAGAGACTACATGAAAATTTTTTTCTGCTACCCGATGAGCATTAATTACCTATTGAAGTAAATATACTAACATATTTTTTAGGGTAAAATTGTTAATATTGTTTTTATCATGCATTAAAATATTGCTTCAGTCTGAAGTTGCACTGACCGTTTCCCACGTCGCCGTCCCAGAAACGGGCGCCACCCGTCATTCCTCTCTGGACTTTTCACTGCTGTGTAAATGGATGAAGTGTGCGACGCTTGTCCACTGCAATTGTGAATCGTGTACATACGAACGCTTTATCTTCTCGCCTCGTGACTATATCTCGATGTATAACGGACAACTGACGGACGACTCAATAAAAGCTCTCCTATGTTTCCTGTCGGAAAGCTGTCTTCCTTTTTCTTCCTTGCTGTCGAATTCGCTTTAGAAATAACATCGTCAACTGAGTCTGTGGGTTTATACAAGGTGCGGCCATTGATTTCCAGGACTGATCTAATAACTCCAGAAAATATTACATGAAATACATACCCATTTAATATGTTTCGAAGTAACTCCGTAACTGCCGTAATGCACTTCTGTGCTCGGCTGTATAAGTTTCGGAAACTACTTTTAAAGTCCTCTTTAATGTGGACGTCACCGTGTTTTTTTATGGCTTCGACATCCTCAAATCTTGTCCCTTTCAGCAAATCTTTCAGATTTGGAAATAAGGAAAAGTCCGCCGGTGCTAAGTCCGGAGAGTATGGAGGATGCTGCATCTTCATAAACCACATGCTGGGCCAAAAACCGCTTCATGGTGCATATACATTGGTACAGAGTTCTCTGCCTGCAGATCCCAGACTCCTGTCATCACATTAGTCACGGTAACATTAGACACGGTATTTAGAACCACCCCCATTCCAATGAACAAGTGTCTTGAAGATATTCCCCCATTTAGAACCCCCCATTCAAGCCCCCAAGGTCCCTCGTGTTTCTTGATCTAGTGTCCCCCGCCCCCACTGTCACCATTTGACCCCCGGGACCTCGGGTTCTCCTTTGATGCTATGTATCGGACCGCCAGAGGAGGAGATATACAGAGAGAACATAAATAGCATATACAGAGTACAGAGAGAACATAAATCACTGGCAGATGCAGAGAACTCTGTACCAATCTGTATGCGCTATCACAGGTAGCGCAATGTGAGGCCGGGCATAGTCATGCAAAAGCAGCCAACTCCCATTCTGTCGAAAACGAGGCCTTACTCTACGAACTCTTTGTCGAAGTTGGGCAAGAATTTCTGCGTAAAACTGTGCAATGACAGTCTTGTCAGGAAATGTTCAGTTCAATGGCGAGTACTCGAATAGTCACTCGGCGATCCGAAGTCACAAGCTCACGAACTTTCTAAATTGTTTCTGACGTGCGCACGGAATGCTGCCGTCCAGTGTGCGTGTCATCCTCGACACTTTCGCGGCCACCCCGAAAACGGCTAAACCATTCAAAAGCGCGTGAACAGGATAATGCTTCCTCTCAGTACTAGGGATGCGACATCGATAACAAAACATCGATGTTTCGAAACATCGATATTCAGTATTAAAACATCGATGCTAATAAAACATCGTCCCAAAACCATCGATGTTTTTAAACATCTATTTTTATGAACTTTCATTTTTTAAAACTGGTTTAGTAACCTCTAAGACTAATGTTACTTCGGTTAGTCATGGAGGGGGGGGGGGGGGGAGTAATTTTACTCTCAGGTTGGGCTGATACAAATGACAAAAACTTGGTTGCTAGAGTCAGCGCATATCGCAGAATTTCCACTACACATTTTATTACTTTTACCACAAAATTGAGGAAGAAATTATTGCAATTTATTAACAAATCTTTTATTTTCAAATTAAATAATACAACAGAAAATTACATATATTTTCACCAATTTGAAGTACTGATGCAAAACCAACGTATGGGGGAAAACTGAACAAGCTTAATTTTTCTTTACTGTAAATAACAATTATTGGGGCTATTGGGGCATATAATTATTATTTATTGGTTGTTCATTGCCATTTGTCTCGAATCGTTCCCCCTTTTGTATTCGTCCTTTTCAGAATTAAAACTTACATTTACTGAGTGGGAAAATTATGCTACGTGGTTAATTTTTTTTTTTTATTATGGTACATTTTCATTTAAATGAAAAAACATCGAGACAACGTAAAACATCGAGCACAAAACATCGATGTTAAAAAAAAATCGGCTTCAATAAATCGATGTTTAAAACATTGATTTTTTATCAAAACATCGATGTTTTGAAAACATCGACATCGATGTCGCATCCCTATTCAGTACAGTTGTTTCAACATTTCGCGGGTTTTTATAACAGTTTTGCCTAATTTGAAGCAGAATTTAATGTTTATTCTCTGCTCCATATCGACTTCGACAGCAAAAATGTCGCATCCCTATTCAGTACAGTTGTTTCAACATTTCACGGGTTTCTATAACAGTTTTGCCTAATTTGAAGCAGAATTTAATGTTTATTCTCTGCTCCATATCGACTTCGACAGCAAAAATGTCGCATCCCTATTCAGTACAGTTGTTTCAACATTTCACGGGTTTCTATAACAGTTTTGCCTAATTTGAAGCAGAATTTAATGTTTATTCTCTGCTCCATATCGACTTCGACAGCAAAAATGTCGCATCCCTATTCAGTACAGTTGTTTCAACATTTCACGGGTTTCTATAACAGTTTTGCCTAATTTGAAGCATAATTTAATGTTTATTCTCTGCTCCATATCGACTTCGACAGCAAAAATGTCGCATCCCTATTCAGTACAGTTGTTTCAACATTTCACGGGTTTCTATAACAGTTTTGCCTAATTTGAAGCAGAATTTAATGTTTATTCTCTGCTCCATATCGACTTCGACAGCAAAAATGTCGCATCCCTATTCAGTACAGTTGTTTCAACATTTCACGGGTTTCTATAACAGTTTTGCCTAATTTGAAGCAGAATTTAATGTTTATTCTCTGCTCCATATCGACTTCGACAGCAAAAATGTCGCATCCCTATTCAGTACAGTTGTTTCAACATTTCACGGGTTTCTATAACAGTTTTGCCTAATTTGAAGCATAATTTAATGTTTATTCTCTGCTCCATATCGACTTCGACAGCAAAAATGTCGCATCCCTATTCAGTACAGTTGTTTCAACATTTCACGGGTTTCTATAACAGTTTTGCCTAATTTGAAGCAGAATTTAATGTTTATTCTCTGCTCCATATCGACTTCGACAGCAAAAATGTCGCATCCCTATTCAGTACAGTTGTTTCAACATTTCACGGGTTTCTATAACAATTTTGCCTAATTTGAAGCAGAATTTAATGTTTATTCTCTGCTCCATGTCGACTTCGACAGCAAAAATGTCGCATCCCTATTCAGTACAGTTGTTTCAACATTTCACGGGTTTCTATAACAGTTTTGCCTAATTTGAAGCAGAATTTAATGTTTATTCTCTGCTCCATATCGACTTCGACAGCAAAAATGTCGCATCCCTATTCAGTACAGTTGTTTCAACATTTCACGGGTTTCTATAACAGTTTTGCCTAATTTGAAGCATAATTTAATGTTTATTCTCTGCTCCATGTCGACTTCGACAGCAAAAATTTTACAGCTACGTTTTAATGCGTGCTTCAGCGACAACCACTTGCTTCCGGATGGCGCCGACTTCACTGGACATGCCAAGGTAAACGACCTTCCAAATTCGAGAATTACCACGTTCTTACGATTTCTGGTTCTCGTACAGTTACGTCAGTCCTGGAAATTAATGGCCGCATCTTGTAGATAGGTAAGAAAGACCGAAGGTCGAAGAAATAATACTGACCAGGATGCTTAAAAAATTATGCATCAAAAATTTTAAGTAAATTTTTTTCAGGTTAATTAGAATTTTTCCAAGCATAGATTTTTTTATAAATGATGAAAGAACTTGAAAGGAAAATTAAGCTGTATAATTAATTTCCTTTCCAAACTATTGCCCAGAGAAAAATTAGTAAAAAAACTGCAATTTGGGAAAAACACTGATTGAATAGGAAACAAATACAGTAAGTACGATTGCCCAGAGAAAAATTAGTAAAAAAACCTGCAATTTGGGAAAAACACTGACTGAATAGGAAACAAATACAGTAAGTACGATTGCCCAGAGAAAAATTAGTAAAAAAACTGCAATTTGGGAAAAACACTGACTGAATAGGAAACAAATACAGTAAATACGATTGCCCAGAGAAAAATTAGTAAAAAAAACTGCAATTTGGGAAAAACACTGACTGAATAGGAAACAAATACAGTAAGTCCTCCCATTAACAATATCAACTATAACTATAAATCTCTCTACAACAATCCCTTTTACAACTCTTACTTTTGCTTGGAGGCAAATTAATATTTTTTATTATGTAAAATGGCATACAGGGCAAAAATTCAAAATATTTCGGTTATAACTAATATTTTATATAGTAAATATTTCCATCAGAAAAAAGCTATTGCAAATAGTATTAACAACATGAAAAGATTTTTAAATGCTTAACCCTTCAACGGGCGCGCCCGTGTACAAAGTGCAACATTTTCGTAATTTTGAATGGTTTGTTTTTACATGTAATAGTGCATATAGATTGGTGCAGAGTTCTCTGCCTCCAGACCCCCGACTCCTGTCATCACATTAGTCACGGTAACATTAGACACGGAATTTAGAACCACCCCCATTCCCGCCCGCAAGGTTCCTTTGATGTGATGTCGACCCCGACCCCGCACGACACCATTTGACCCGCTGACCCCCCACCCTTTCTTTGATGGACCGCCAGAGGAGGCGATCCACGCATAGTACAGAGTACAGAGTACAGAGTGAACATAAATCACTGGATTCCCCAAGGCACAGGCAGAGAACTCTGCACCAATGTATATGCACCATAAGGTTTGAATATTCTACGCCGTTTCTAATTATAGCTACACCCGTTCTAATGAAGGTCTGATTTTTTTTACCCTTGTATTCCTTTCCATTCACTGTTAGTCGTGATTTAACCGTGGTAAACCAGCGATTATACTGGATTACAATACGACAAAAGGAGTTGATATAGCCGATCAAATGTGCAGCTATTACACGGTATCCCGCATATTCTCGAGGAGCCTTTAGGAGGATTTGGCCTTTAATTATAAATATATCTCAATATTATCAACATTATCTTGTCATAAAACGCAGAATTATTATTTTCTATTTGAAAAAAAAGTTTATTACAAAAGGAATAATCAAGGTTGAAAGAGACGTTGCACTTTGTGCCACGCGCGCCCGCTGGTGTTCCAAAAATCGGCGCGCCAGCTGAAGGGTTAAATGAAGAAAAAAGGCACTAAAAGATTTTTATCGAAACTTTAGCCTCGGTATATTAACCTCTAAATATGTTTTTAGATCACCGTCTATGAAAATTCCGTTCGGCCACGAGGCATAATTTTTTATACTATGAACTCACGGATTAGCAGCGGCCCAATCATTTCACTCCTTTCCTATACTCTGTTTCATTGGTTCCCCTCTGCTTATTACCTGAAAGTCTGCAATTGAGGGCGTGGCCCAGGAATTGCAGTTGCGACCCATTTCCTATGGTCCTATGGAGGCATAATTTTCTACAAAAAAATTGGCATGACAGAAACTGCTTGCTACCTGTCCTTTATGTAATCTAGAATATATGACTACTAGGATCCATCTTAGATTCTGTCCGATTTTGAAATAATAATATATCCTATGGATCATCATTTTCATCAATAGGGTAGGTGTCCCAAATATCGCCTACTCTAACTTTTTTTCGACATTTCATCCGCTTTTTAGTTTCTGATTTGGCTGGAAACTCAAAGAACATCCCTAAGAACTACTTCCTTTGGTATCCTGAGATCAACCAGCTCCAAACTAGTGCCAGTTTAAGTTATGTAGCTAAATTGGAAAAATTGAAATTTCCAGTGAACTTCAGAGCGATTCCTAATATCGCCTACCTCTGTTCCTCTTACCGCCTACCAGGCGAAATTAAGAGCACCTGTTATAAGGCGTTGCTATCAAAGTCTCTGTTTAATGCACTTTCAAATGGTATAAGCAAAATTAGAATTTGTATGCACCTACCTGGTCAATCACTGGATTCTGATTCTTTGGAGCCAAAGTTTACGAAGACAACAACCAAAACAACTTCAGAGTCCATATAGTTTCTGTTGTCAGTGATAAGAGCGTTGTCGCTATCGCCGCTGTTAGTACAAACCCATAACTAAGAAGTTACTGCATTTTCTCATACATAGCGCGAATCATACTTTAGAAACAAAAGTAGGCGATATTAGGCACAGGGCGATATTTGGGACACCCACCCTACTTTTTGGACGCGAATTAATATTTGTCTGCCCATCGCTATAAGGTCCATGTCGCTGGCCCGGCAGTTATGGAATTTTGAGTTGAAACTTTCACAAAAATTAGTACCTAATTAGTACCAATTAGTACCAAAATATCAGAATTAGTACCCATCAGGATCGCGAGTTATAGCGTGTCCGATTCTGCCGGGCCAGCGACATGGTAGCCCGGCACTTTTGGAATTTCAAGTTGAAACTTTCACAAAATTAGTACCTAATTAGTACCAATTAGTACCAAAATATTAGAATTAGTATCCATCAGGATCACGAGTTATAGCGTGTCCGATTCTGCCGGGCTACCAAGTCGCTGGCCCAGCACTTTTGGAATTTCGAGTTGAAACTTTCCCAAAAATTAGTACCCAATTAGTACCAATTAGTACCAAAATATTAGAATTAGTACCCATCAGGATAACGAGTTATAGCGTATTCCAATGTGCCGGGCCAGTAAAAACCATGTCACTCCAAGGCCAGACGCTTCGGAATTTCGAGTTGAAACTTTCACAAAAATTAGTACCTAATAAGTACTAATTATTCCCAAAATATTAGAATTAGTACCCATCAGGATCGCGAGTTATAGCGTGTCCGATTCTGCCGGGCCAGCGACATGGTAGCCCGGCACTTTTGGAATTTCAAGTTGAAACTTTCACAAAATTAGTACCTAATTAGTACCAATTAGTACCAAAATATTAGAATTAGTACCCATCAGGATCACGAGTTTTAGCGTATTCGAATGTGCCGAGCCAGTAAAAATCATGTCGCTCCAAGGCCAGGCGCTTCGGAATTTCGAGTTGAAACTTTCACAAAAATTAGTACCTAATTAGTACTAATTATTCCCAAAATATTAGAATTAGTACCCATCAGGATCGCGAGTTATAGCGATGTCCGAACATGCCGGGCTACCATGTTGCTGGCCTGGCACTTTTGGAATTTCGAGTTGAAATTTTCACAAAAATTAGTACCTAATTAGTACCAATTAGTACCAAAATATTAGAATTAGTACCCGGCAGGATCACGAGTTGTAGCGTATTCGATACTGCCGGGCCAGCCACAATCATGTCGCTTCTAAGCCCGAGGCTACAGTTACGCTTGCTGAGTGAATGCAACTCACAGCAAATGAATGGCGTAAGGGAGTCAAAGAACTTTTAAACCTCGAACGAGTATTTAACAGTGAAAGACACAAAGAGAATGTAAGTTAATTTTATTTCACATTGGTTTTAATGAATGTTTCCTATAGGCATGCCAATTAGATACGAGTCACTTTTATAAAACAATTTGTACAAAATTAATCATTATCACATCACTGTATATTGATATAACTCGTTTATTAATTTTTCAGAAATTTGGGAATAGGGATCTAATTTATTAGGAATCGTTTATTAACTTTTTGAAATCGTTAATTAATTTATTTGCTTTTAGACTGAACAGTGAAAAACCGGTGGCTTTGCTGGGCCTTGTCTAGAAGGAGAAATAGCCCTAAGCCCCAAAATTGTAGGTGAAATGTCGGAACAGTTTGAACCCCTTTGCAACAAAATTTTAATATTGCAATTGAAAAATAACTTTTTCATATATTTAATTTAATTGACTTTCATATTACCCTTAAACCGTTTATAATACTGTTTCGCACCGTGGAATTGAATTGCTATAAAATAAAATCGACTATTTTTTATTTTGATAGAGATTTTACAAATAAATTTATTGGAAAGTTCTTGCTGATTTTTTCATCGACATTATCAGCCTGCCTTGATTAAATTTAATAAAGATTTAAAGCTTGTCTCCAGGTCCTTTACAATAACTCGCGCATAACAGCCCATTAACTTTCAATCGGGATTCTTGCAACTATTTAACGGTGGATTATAATTTCAAAGATGTATTATTAATTTAATAACAATTTTTTTAAGTTGAAGTTTCTGCAACTCAACTCTATGTTTAAGCGACTTAAACATAGATTATTTCTGGAGATTATTTCTAAACATCTGTTAACTGAGTTAGCAGGCGTTAGATTATCATTTCCTCATTTAATTCATAGTAATAATTAGTAATAATAATCGTAATTTTAAAGGTAGTACGATTGTATTTTCAGTTCCATATCTTAGGGATCCAGGAGAAAAAATAACCCAGACAGCTTCTTGCTGTTATAATAAAAAAATAAAAAAAATAATAATATTTATATTTTATATTTATATTTTTTGAAACATAGAGTGCGTTTTAAATTCAATACATTTTTTAGTTTTTCTGGTGGTGTAATCTTAAAATAACACTACCCACAAAAAATAAAAATGCCCATTGAAAAAGAAATCGTAAATTTCCAATAGATGGTCAGATGAGATGAAAAATGTTGTTTGCACTTGGTAGTACAAAATGCGCAGTTTAGCTGATCCTTTTGATAACAGCTGTGGAGGGATAACAGGTATAAATTCCAAATTATTTGGCGACGTCATTTATGACACAGGGCGAATTTCCAGATCAGAGTTCTCGTTGTACTTATGATGTGAAAGTGGTAAAAGATGAAGCGTGTTGGTAGAAAGAGTAAAGTTTGTCCCGAAGTGCTATTGGAACTGATTTCAGGATTGCCCGGACGTATTTTTTTATTTTTACTTTCCTGCTAAGAAGCATTGATTTTTAAGAAATAAAAAAAGGCGCGAGTTTGAGATTTTATATTTTATCATGTTCGGGACTACAAATTGCCAATTATTTGAGAATGACCCATATGTTATTTGACTCTCTTACACCAGTCGTTTGCTGCGAGTTGCATTAACTCAGCCAGCGTCACCGTAGTCAGGCAGATTCGAATGCGCAATAACTCGTGATGCTGATGGGTACTAATTCTAATATTTTGGTACTAATTGATACTAATTAGGTACTAATTTTTGTGAAAGTTTCAACTCGAAATTCCAAAAGTGCCGGGCTACCATGTCGCTGGCCCGGCAGAATCGGACACGCTATAACTCGCGATCCTGATGGGTACTAATTCTAATATTTTTGGAATAATTAGTACCAATTAAGTACTAATTTTTGTAAAAGTTTCAACTCGAAATTCCGAAGCGTCTGACCTTGGAGCGGCATGATTTTTACTGCCCCGGCACATTCGAATACGCTATAACTCGTGATCCTGATGAGTACTAATTCTAATATTTTGGTACTAATTAGTACTAATTGGGTACTAATTTTTGGGAAAGTTTCAACTCGAAATTCCAAAAGTGCCGGGCCAGCTACATGGTAGCCCGGCAGAATCGGACACGCTATAACTCGTGATCCTGATGGGTACTAATTCTAATATTTTGGTACCAATTAGTACTAATTAGGTACTAATTTTTGTGAAAGTTTCAACTCGAAATTCCAAAGCGTCTGGCTTGGAAGCGACATGATTGTCGCTGGCCCGGAAGAATCGAATACGCTATAACTCGTGATCCTGATGGGTACTAATTCTAATATTTTGGTACTAATTGGTACTGATTAGGTACTAATTTTTGTGAAAGTTTCAACTCGAAATTCCAAAAGTGCCGGGCTACCATGTCGCTGGCCCGGCAGAATCGGACACGCTATAACTCGCGATCCTGATGGGTACTAATTCTGATATTTTGGTACTAATTGGTACTAATTAGGTACTAATTTTTGTGAAAGTTTCAACTCAAAATTCCATAAGTGCCGGGCCATCGACATGGACCTATCGCTATATGGTTCAAAGACTCTAGACGGGCGTAGGAAAATAATTGCTTTAATCAGAAGAGAGCTAATATTTTTTTTATTTACAATGCAACTGAATATGAACTCAAAAATATGATACTGTATATAAATGAAAACAGAATTAACAATCGTAACGCTTTAAAATACTTCAAGATCTGGCAGAAGAGTAGATTCCTGACCCTACTAAAGTTAAACTGAAAACAAAAATGGAAGGTTTCTGGCGGAAATGAAAACTAACAAATGCCTCCATATGTATCAAAAGTATCTTAGGGCTATTTGTAGCAATATTAGTAATTTACGAAGCAAGCAACGTTATTTGATACTGGTGTATTTGTTTCCCACTGCTTTAACTCCACAAATTCTGTTTGTAAGCCCCCATTGGAAAGAAAACTGATGATATTAGCAAGCTTTAGTACGTAAAATTGCAGTAAAAGAAAAAAAAATATCTAGTTTACCAAAGTATGAAGCAGCCATTGTCATCAGATCAGTCTATGACGAGTTATGTACATGAGAACTGTTAGAAATACTGATGCAATCAAGATTGTAGTAATAGTTTTGATGGGTTGTTAGAGAAAAAAACTGAAAATCCTATTTGCTTTTAAACTGTGAAACTAGATATCAATGATGATGTTATACAAATTATAACTTTCATTAGTACTTTAAAACAGCATTGAAATCAATGTCGTTTTAAAGTACTAATCAAAGTGAACATTGAAAATCCTGAAATTTTCACATGACAGGGTTATAGAGATTTAGATATCAACAAAATTCATGTTTCGACATGGTATATAAAACCCGTTGAAAAAAAGTTGAAAAGTTTTGAAAGCCAAAAAAAATTACTTTTTTTTAATCCAAAGAGGATGATGATCTTTACGAAGGACATTTTAAAGTTTAATCCAAATTTTTAGTGAAGGGTTGGCGTTTATATAAAAATTACTTTCAACTTTTTTCTTCGGAAAGGATTTCTTTTCAATTTTGCCTCTACACAAAACATTATAACAAAATAATAATAATAATAATATTAATAATCACTTGAAAAGCCATAAAGGTTTACAGAGACACTATTCAAAGTTAAATGAAGGAAATACGTCTTTCCCAAAATTGTTCACCCATTGGTCTTTTCATAAGTATTTTTTCACTATTTTTTATAACTCACCGCCATAAATTTTGAGAGATTTTTTTTTTTTACTTTTATAGCTTTTCAAGTAACTAGGAAATAACAATGAGAAAAATTTATTCTCTACAGGTGGTTTTAAATCATTTAAAAATTTGACGAAATTAAAATTGATTTAATATGGTTATCCTGTTTTGCGTTGTAGTTAGGGATTTTCTGTTTTGTTTGTTTGGGTAGGGGTTTTTTCTGCTACTTAATTTCTAAGGTAAAAGAAGAAAACCTAAACTGCTTTTTTTTAAAGGTTATTCCATATTTTTGTCATATTAAACCGTGAAATGTAGGTAAGAAAATACATTTCAAATAATTTGAAAAACCTTTTCTGGTGATACATAAATTTCTTAAGTCATTCTCAAATATTAAAACCTGTAACCTGGCTGAAAGGTCAGATAAAAAAATGGAAGCATAATATAAAAAAAATTGAAGATGATCTTCAATATTACAATGGAAATTTGGAATTTCTCTGAAAAAATATAACTGTTTTCATTACAACGGTTATAAACTTTAACAAGTGTGGTTGGTATTACATTTTACAAATATTAAGAAACTTAAATTAACAGAAAAACCACAAACTTTACCCACGCTTTGTGTATGGGTAATATTATACTTATATTGAATTTATACGTCTCTCTATGAGGTCAGAGAGGGTGGGAGAGGGTACGATCCCCCCAGATGTTGCCCCTGGGGTTGCTCGTTGAAAACTGAGGTGGCAATTTGCTGTGGTGCTATATATAAACCGGAGTCACAATTCAGCCAGTATTCACAATACACCTTACAGACTTCAGACCACTCACAGTTGAATCTGCATATATAATATTAAAATTCAGACACTTTGTGTCTGTGACTCAATGCAGCGAAAACCCCACAGAATTTTTTTTAACAACAGCAGTCATGAAATGAATCGAGGCTGAATAAAATTAAGAAAAGTTTTAAAATCAAGCCTCGAGTTAACAAGTTGTAAGTATAAGAAAATTTTGTCTTATACATTATTCATCATTAAGTTTAGATGAAACATGGTGGGACAATTGCAATGATCATTTCTGTTAAATGTCTAGTGAGGAAACTTTCGTTAATTTTCAGATTTTTTTAAAATTCTAATAATTCATTTATTAATTTATTTTTATTATTTTTTTATTTATTTATCTATTTTTGCTTTATTTTACTTTATTTAGTTAGTTAGATTTTCCTTCTTTTCATTGGGGGGGGGGGGGGGGCTAACGTGGAGGCTCTTGTCCTGAGACATTCGCATAGAACCGTGGGGATAGTTGACTACTTTTTAACCGGGAGCACCATGCATGTGAATCAACATTGCTCCTTTGCTGCCACCTATCTTTTGATCAAACAGACCCAGGGACAACATATAAAAGGCTAGCACCTTCCCCCCTCCCCCCTGACCTCGTAGAAGGCTAAAATACAATAGTTTTAGCTCGGTAATGTGACTTCACATGGCTCTAAGCCATGGAAAAGGAAAGTTCGAGCATTTCAAAAGTTTTGGTAAATAAACTAACCAAAAACTAACGTTATCATCAAATCTTTTTTCCCGTTCTCAGAGAAGTTATTTTGCAAAATGATGAGGAATAATTTATTCTAATTCTTAAATTAAAAGTATCATGAATGGAGTAAAATACTGATTTCAATTTTACTAAGAAAAATTTCATTTATTTGTTGTATTGTATATAATAAATTTGAATTCTTCCTAACCCATGACTAATGAATCACCTAAAACAGGGGTTCTCAACCTTTCAGGCTCTGTGCCCCCCTTTCAACACCGATGTTAGGTCATGCCTCCCCGCCACCACCACCATATGTGGTCATTACAAGTAGTGCAATCGGAATTTGAAACTGAAGCTGGTTATTATATTAAAATATAGAACAGATAATTTCATGCACAAATTTTAATATTACTACACATATCTTAATTGGGAACATATTATTATTAGAACATATGAAATCAAAGAATTAAATACAGATCAAATATGTTTGAGGTAATCGAGGATCTAGGTGAGGTTGCCATGTAATACCAGTTACTTTCACAACATTAATGAGAGGGCTGGCGCTGTTTGTCCTTGACAAGTTTTTGAATATTAGGTTGTAACTAAGACAAAGCACACCTCGGTTCCCTTTCAACGTCCAGCTTTGCTCGATATTTTGACTTTATGTATGCTAATGCTGAAAATCCAGATTCACGGAGATCTGTGGATGAAACCTGCCCTAACAACCTCAAAGCTTCCAAAGCAACTTCTGGGTAAACAGGAAAATAGCGTAACCAAAAATTTTCAACATCCATGTTTTCGAATTTCGCGTTTGCTTGAGAATCACATTTTAGTTTGATTGCCTGTTCCTGAATATGATCAGGAAATACATCGACGTCGATTTTAAAAGGATCTCTTGTCAACTTAAACTCCCAGTTCTCTGAATTAATATCTAGAAAATAGTCTGCAATTTTTATTTTGCAATGCTACCAAATGACCTGATATAAGGTCCTTCAATTCATTTATCTGTTGCAATGGGAGATTTTTTTTTTCACCGAGGAGGTCGTTCAATCTTGGAAAAAAAACTCACGCCTCCCTTGAAATTCTTCTACGCCCCCCCCCCTCCCACCCCCAGGTTGAGAACCGCTGACCTAAAGGATTGTGGTTGGTCTCTGGTATATAATAAAAATGTCGCAAACATATGATCAACATTTTTAGACAACCATAACAAGAAAAGAGTTTTATTAAAAAGGTAAGTTAAATGTACACCCGTTTCCGTAGTTACTCTCACAGTGCAGTAATAAACAAAACAAGAAATTGTTTTCAATTAAAAACTATTATGAATTTTACTAAAATAATGACACAACTCGTGGAAGCGAGTGTCTGAGCAACAGCTGTTCTCGTATCATTTTTTTTTTTTTTTTTTTTTTTTGGGGGGGGGGGGCTGCTCTTGGTTGAAGAATTTTTGATGAGACTTTAAATGCAGTAATGTCTGTTTAAAGTTTAAAGCATTAGCTTAAAAGCTAGCTATCAATTTTCCTACTTTGCTCTTTATACATGTTCAATAATTGGTATTTATAATAGGGTAAATTTTGTAGGTGATCCAGGGGAAAAATAATGAATACAATCGCTTACTAGTGAGTATGACCAAATTTGGAAAATTCAAGAGGTTTCTTTCAAATACACGGGGGCAATGTTCTGCCAGCTAAGTTGGGAACAATACATGGTCATAAAATTTTCAAAAGAAATAGTCGTATAATTTCATAAATAAGACATTAAAAGTTAAAATGCAAAAAATAATAATTTAGTTATCATATCTTAAACAATTTAATAAAAGTTTAAAACTCTCGATATAATATAAATTTGTGTGTGTTTTTAGTACAAAAAAAAAAATCTAAGATATATTTTCCCTTATTCGACAACCCTCTAATTTTTATACACTTGAACAGCGATAAACAGCGTTAAATTGTAACCAGGACTAAAGTATACAGTGCGCGTAAAAACTTTAAGGACAGCAAAAAATGTAATTGTTTTTCATAAATTTCAATTCAGATGAAAAAAAGTATATACTATATTGTATATCTTGAAGCTTAAAAGCTAATAAAAAAAGTCAACAAAATTTATCCGTGAGATTTTTATTACGAAAATAAAATAATTATACAAAAAAACACTATTTTCGCCTGTGTAAAAACTTTAAGGACAGGAAAATAAAAACAATACAGTAATGAAGAAACAAATACTTAATATGATGTGCACCTACCATTGCTTTTAAGGACCGCAAATATTATATCTTTCATAGACATTATTAATTTTTGGCACAGTTCGGGACTGGTTTTTATTCATCTTCATTCGTACCATTCATCTTCAGTCGTAGATCTGAGTTCTGAAGCTGCCGAAAAATGCTTTCCAATTGTGTAAAGTCGTCTTTCTAGATCTTTCCACAAGTTCTCGATAGGGTTTATATCAGAACTTCTTGGTGGTCATTGCAAAACTTCAATATTTTTCTTCTGGAACCAGAGTTTTGTTCTACAGTTTGTGTGAATAGGCGCATTATTTTGCTTAAAAAATCCATTTTTTTCCCTGCCAGAAGTGTTGCAACGGGTGAAAGATGGTCAGAAAGAGTTTTTAGATATACCTGTGAAATTAACTTTTCCTAAAAGAAATGCAAGTGTCCCCATGCCGTTAAATGAAAAGCAGCCCTATGTCGTAATGGATCTGCCACCTAATTGATGGTTTGAGAAAAGTTCTTTTTATTTTCTCAAATCATGCCAATAATACTTTAAACCACCAGGATCATCTAATTTCCACTTTTTTCACCGGAGAAAATAACCTGCAGCCATTTGTGTAGTCTCAAGTCAGCACTTGTCTCGCAAACTGTAAACGCTGAGTTTTGTGTCTGGTCAGAAAAGATGGTTTACACAATTTTGCTGTGTATTGGAAATTCCCAGACAGAGTAAATTGTATTGCTGATTGTTTGTTTTTTTTTTTTGTTTTTTTTTTGTTTTTTTGGTTTTTTTCACTCATTGAATCCAGTTGTTCGTAAAATTTTGTTACTTGAATATTTTCCAGTTGATGCAAACTTTAAAACTCTCTTTTCATCAGTGGCGTAGCGAGCATAATTGGCGCCCGGGGCACGATACCTTTGTGGCACCCCCCCCCTTGAAAAACATATAGTAGTATAATATATAGACCCTATATTGGCGCCCTCGATAAACATATAATAACATAATATATAGACCTTATATTGGCACTCCCCCCCCCGAAAAGCATATAGTAACATAATATATAGACCTTATGTTGGTGCCCTCCCCTAAAAACATATAGTAATATAATATATAAACCTTATATTGGCGCCCCCCACAAAATAATATAGTATTATAATATATATACCTTATATTGGCGCCCTCCCAAAAAAACATATAGTAATATAATATATAGACCTTATATTGGGGCCCTCCCCTGAAAAACATATAGTAATATAATATATAGACCTTATATTGGCATCCACCTCGAAAACATACAGTAATATAATATATGGATCTTACATTGGCGCCCCTCTGCGAGTGGCGCCCGGGGCATGATAGACCCCCTTGCCCCCCCCCCCCTTTGCTACGCCACTGCTTTTCATCTCTGGGTGACAAGGCTTTTGGTCTGTCCCTAGCAGATTTTTTTTTTTCCACACTCGTCTTTCAAGCTTGAAAAATTGTTGATGACGGTTTTAGATCTTCCAATATTTTTTGCAGTAAACCAACAACTCATTCCTGACAATGCAAAAGATTCAACAACACCTTTTTCATATTCAGTCAGTTTACTTGCTTTTGGCATTATTATAAATTTAACAAAACTCTTAATAGAAAACGTCAGAAAAATCACTATACACAAGAGTTTTTAACGTGCAAATAAATAATATTTTTACGTAACATTTCTATAAAAAAAAGAGCGGTGTCCTTAACGCTTTCACACAGGCGAAAATAGCGTTTGTTTGCATGGTTATTATTTTTTCGCAATAAAAAGGTCACGGATACATTTTGTTGACTTTTATATTAGTATTTCAACTTCATGATCAACATTAAATTTCCATTTCAATTATCTCATTTTAAATTTATCAAAATTTTTTCAATTGTTTGCCGTCCTTAAAGTTTTTACATGCACTGTACAAACTAAATTTTTGTAAAGCAAATATTTTTCACCGATCAAGGGAAATACGTAAACATGCTCAGTTATACTACATTCATGATCTTTCATTCTGTTTGCTTAAATGATATAAACAGTTTCTGAAGCGTTTTCACTTGTCATCCCTAAACTTCTAAATTAATATTCCCACACCTCTGCCATTCTCGATAAGTTTCGACTGAATCAACTGGATATCAAAAGCCCTTTTCAATTTTCTGAAGTCGAAGATTTACAGTACTTCCTTTGATTCGTTATCTATATATATATATAAAGCGTAGGTATGCGGCACAAAAATCGGCGATATTTTTACACTTCGAATGGCAACGGCTGCAATTACCCGATGTAAACATTAGCGGTCAACCGCGTTTGTGTAGTCGCTCGACGATAGCACGTAATTTGGTACAATTTAATTTCTGTATTTTACACGTGAATAATTTTAATTTATTCACGAGATAATTTATTCTTTTGTTCCATCGGTTTTTCTAAATGTATGTAAGAGCACAAACTTTTGACAAAATATTTTTAGACCTATCAAATCCAGTGTTTAGTCATGGACAGTCGAATGTAGGTTTATCTAGAGTCCGTTCTTTCAGTTCTGTCACTGTAGTATCTCCTATTTCTGAAATACTCAACTGTGTATATCAAGAAGTTTGAGGAATACCATAGTAAAATATTAATAATTGCATTGTAATATCTTAATAGTAAGTAAGAGTTAATTGTCTACACTTTTTTTAGTTGTACTTGCTGTATTTTTACTCCATTTTATAAGTGAATAAATTTTCCCAAAAATTTTTTATTGGGTATGATTAAGTGTAGATATCTGAATTGTGAACAATAGTACATATAGAGAGTGATGTAATTCACACTATATTTTAGTACTTGCTGAATTTTTACTTCTTTTATAATGAAAAAAAAGTCTAACAATTTCTTATTTGATGTAATGATAAAGTGTAGATATCTTAATTTTGAAAAATATTACATACAGACAGGAATGTAATTTTTAAAATCTTTGTTGTTGGGTTTCTCAGTCTTATCTTTTACTCTGTTCTGAAGAAATGGAAATTCATATTTTTTTAATCCCGATGTTTTAGAATCAGCCTTATAGAGAATTTTGCAATGATTATAAAATTTTTGGCTAAGATCGCACTACCACTTAACAACGTATATTTATGATGACTGGTAATAGTAACATTTCTTACATATGTTTCTTTCAGTTGAGTTGTTTTACAAAAGAAAATATAAAACAAAAAGCGACCATGCTGGTCGAGCGGCGGCTAGTTTAACTTATATTATCCGAATGTAGGGGTACAATTAAAAACCGTACCATCTCTGCAAATAATAAATAAATCTAAATAAATATCGCACGCTTGGAGAAGACCGTGAAAGAAGAAGAAAAAAGGGGGAAAGTAGGGAATGATTGATAAAAAGCTCCCCGGATGGCGCCACTGATTTGATTACAAAATCCATTTGTTCTGTGACTCGAGCACGTCTGTTGGGCTTTTAAGCGAAGATCGTACGTTTTCAGTACATTTTAAGGGCTCGTTTTCATCGAGAGAGAGAGCCGTCGTGGGGTTAATTGAAATCGGTGGAGTCGTAATTAAATTAGAATTTCCGGTTCGGGTTGCATTAATTTCTCTTTAATAAGGGAACCTTTCCATCATCGAATGCAGATTTACTTCTCGAGGATGTAGTATACATTAAAGATTTGATGATCAAAGAAATATATGGCCTCTTAATGTACTTTAATGTGCACATTTACTAGGTGAACCATGCAAGACTTCCCATTATCAAAGGCATGCCTAAATAAGCGGTATTAACAACTACCATGCCAAATATTTTAATTTTCGGTATCTTAGATTAAAACACGGCAATATTTAGTTTAAATGTGCCTATATCGTCTCGAAACTTAATTTTTAAAACCCTCACACTGTCTTACAGAAAGAGATAAAATGTGCCGTGTTTGAATATCTGAAAATCTTTTTATACAAAATCTTCATTTCTGTCGGTCGTTGCAGCAATGAAACCAATTTAAAAAGTTTTTTTTCTTTAGTCATTTAAATCACTCGCATTGTCGAGGTTCATCCGGAAAGAAATTACAATCATTTTCTCTGCTTTTTTAACTTTCTATATTTCTAACTAGCTGAGTACCCGTACTTCACTGCGGAGTACATTCAAATTAAATAAAACGGTCAATGTATGCAATTAATGCCAATATATATATATATATATATATATATATATATATATATATATATATATATATATATATATATATATATACAGTCGAACTTCCATATATCGAACTTTCCTATATCGAAATTTTCTATATATCGAACTCTTAGCCAATCGCCATGTTCATTATATAGAAAAACTGTTTCTATATATCGAAAAAATCTCTATATATCGAAATTTTTTTCACGACATATTGGGAGATTTTATTCCACTTTAGAATAAAATCTCCCAACTTTTGGTGTTTGAAACAATACTTCGTGGACTTGTGGATTCATGGAAAATGTCCCTGATGAAGTTTTTAATGGACTGAATAAATGCGAGCATTTCTTTGATGAACTTTCCGCAAAACTGGCTGTTCAGCAAGATATTCGTAGTTTTTTTTAAAAGAATGTAACTGTGATCTATGTAACCACTGTCTGGATTATTGTTTTTTTTAAAGGTATATGGTACTCAATAAATCTTTCACATTAATTCCTATTTTAGTTATTAACTTTCATTTAATGTGATTTGCATATAAATTGGAAATGGAGTTTCGTATACGAAAATTAGCTTTAATTTTAATGTTTTAGGAGAATTATGATAAAACTAAGATCAATTCTATATATCGAAATTTCTATATATCGAATTTTTTTCCAGCATTTTGCTACTTCGATATATGGAGGTTCGACTGTATATATATATATACAGTCAAACCTCGTTAACTCGAACCTCGATTTCGCGAATTTTTCGATATCTCGAAGAAAAAAAAAATTCCCTTCAAATTTCCAATGCACTCAATGTTAAAAAAAACCCTTTTTTGACGAATTTTTTTGGCTCAACCCTCGATAACTTGAATTTTTTCCATAAATGGAGAAGAAAATTTTTTTCTAAAAACAAAAAAATAATATGCAAAAATAGAAATTTCTAAAAAATAGAAAACCTATTCAAAACTTACAGTGGTAAAACCGTGCATAAACATTAAAATGAAGGGATATAAACACGGAAGATAATCCCAACTTCTCTCATCTGGGCATCATCAAAGTGAAGTATCGTCATCAAGTGGTTAAAAAATGTTGTCCGAAATGGAAGAGGGGGTTTCACCATCTGGTGTAAATATTTTATAAGGTATGGGAATGGCAGACAAAGCTTTGTGTCTTTCTCTACAATAATGAATAGCTTTAAAAAGGCTGGATTCATAAAAGACCACGAAATTACTCCTATAATTAACATCGACCACCCTGCTGAAAACTGTGCCGAAAATGATTGGAACCGATTAAACAGACCCATGCACCTCGATAACACGGAATTCAATGACTTTGTCATTATAGATGATGAAGTAATAATGTGTGGTCGGTGGGAGGACAATGACATCATCGATCAGACGAAAGCTTCGTATGCATTATCAGAAGGAGAGGAGGAAGAAATCCGCCATTTGCCACCAAATGTGACAAACAAGGAAGCACTATTTGCAGTGGACACTTTGAGGAGATATGTTGAAAGCCAGCCAAATATGTCAGAGGACACATTTAAAGCCATTGCCCACTTAGAGGTGTAATAGGTAAAATTTCATACTCTTCTCTGAAGCAAACAACAATTAAATTTTTTTTCAAATAATTTTGTAAATAATGCTTATTAAAATAAGAAAATGGATTACTTTTTAAGAAGTATGTAAAACAGCTTTTTTTCTCTAGTCTGTTATTGATAACATGCGATTTTCGATAGTTCGAATTTTCGGTATTTCAATTTTTTTTGTCTCTCCCTTCAAGTTCGAGATATCGAGGTTTAACTGTATATATATAATAAATACAACGATCAATGTATGCAATTGATGTAATATATATATATATATATATATATATATATATATATATATATATATATATATATATATAAATCGTAACGGATATTTTTATAGACAAAATAATGTAGAAGAAAATATTCAAATTAAATCTAATAGAACATACTAAAGAATATAGTACAGTTAATATAGTACAGTTTAAGGAACATATCTTTTGCTGTATTTTAATATTTTTTGGATAGTCGAATTTATGACGAACTACTACAAATGGACGACTACGAAGATTGGGCTTTGTGGTTTATTGTAACAGAACAGATGTAAAACATATTGTCGTAACCTGGCGTGGTTCTTTTGTCATGTACAACTGGACACATAAAATCTTCATTCGTAAACACAAAGACGAACGTTTATTGACGCAAACAAAAACACTCACACAAAACAACAGGATAGGAATAAAACAGAGACGTTCGTAAGGGGTCAGGCTACCGCTTGTCGGTATGACCTGCGTGATTGAGTTTCTCCATTCAACTGAATTTTGGATGCGCTGTGCCGATAAATGGCGACAGGGTTATGCGCATGAGAGGCGGAGGGGCGCTATCATAGCCTCGTCCCTGACACCTCCCCTCTAAAATATTTGATTGGGTCTTCTTGAAGACAAATCAAATTGCTTCTTACATATATATATATATACCATCACATTAACAACATTCACCTTGATAACAAACATGTATGAGAAATAAAAAAAAATGAGACATGAGATTATTAAAAGCATAACACATAAACAAATAAAAAAAATGAAACCCATACTTTAAAAGGTCTTAGACATTAACTGATAATTAAGCTTCATATGCAAGGCACTAAACATACTAATTTAAAAAAAAAAAAAATTGAGCTAAAATATTTAACTTTTGAGAACTAACAAACTGAATAAAGGTTTAAAATAAGAATATACCAATACTAATCATTTCAATCAAACATAAGAAAAAAAAATTAAACAGCTTTCCCATCATCTGCGAGATACATCTACTATTTCCTGGAAAAGACAAGACATATAGGATTAATAATAAAGAAAAATAAATTGTTCATTAAAAGTCATTCAGTTCATGGAAAGTCATTAATTATCTTCCCAGTGATCGGCTTTTAAACGTGACAAGGAATCAGCATTCAAGTGTTCTTTTCCTTTACGGTAAGTAATCGTGGCATGAAAACGTTGTAAAGCAAGAGACCATCTTTGAAGTCGGGGGCTTTGGGATGCACAGTTCGTAAGGAACTTCAAAGGATTATGATCACTGACGATTATAATTTCTGAGCCGAATACATAAGTCTCAAACTTCTTTAAAGCAAAAATTACGGCGTAAGCTTCCTTTTCGATTACAGCGTACTTTTCTTGCACTTCAGTCAGTTTCTTGCTTGCAAATGCAATAGGATGTTCGATGGCCTGTTCATCTTTTTGAGCTAAACATGCTCCTACAGCATAAGAAGATGCATCTGCGTATATTATGAAGGGTAGCTTGAAATTCGGGGAATAACACTTAGGGGCGTTACATATTGCTTTCTTAAGATTAACAAAAGCAACATCATGTTCGTTTAGCCACACAACATCGTTTGGAGCTCTTCGTTTAGTTAAAGTAGTCAAAGGACGAGCAATATCTGAAAAGTTTGGAACATAAGCTCTATAATAAGATAATAGTCCTAGGATACTTCTTACATCTTTCTTGGTTTTAGGCGGCTCTAAATTCTGTATAGCCTGCACTTTTTCAGGATCTGGTTCGTGTGATCCGGAACCTACGATATGACCAAGAAATTTGATCTTTCCTTTAGCAAAGTCACACTTTTGAAAATTAATAGTAAAGTTAGCTTCTTCTAGGGTCGTCATAACTGCGTCAAGATGTTTGAGATGCGTATTCCAATCATCTGAATAAATCGTAACATCATCAATGTACGACTCGGCGTACTCTTTGTGCTTAGAAAGTGTCTTATTCATAGTTCTTTGAAATGTAGCGGCAGCGTTACGTAATCCAAAGGGGAGGACAACAAATGCATACTGTCCTCGGTGCGTGACGAAAGATGTTAAGTCCCGGCAATCAGGGTTAAGCTTTACTTGCCAGTAACCTTTCAGTAAATCTATGAGAGTGATGTACTTTGCTTTAGACACTTGATAAATTAAGTCCGTAGCATTTTTCATCGGAAATGAGTCTGTTTCAGTCTGGGAATTCAAGTATCTGTAATCCACACATAACCGAACAGTTCCGTCTTTCTTCGAGACACATACAACTGGATGTGCATATTCACTTTCAGAAGGTACAATCAGTCCCAGTTGTAATAATTCTTCAATCTGGCGATCGACTTCTTCCTTCAAAGCTTCTGGGATTCGAAATGGCTTTTGCTTCTTCGGTACACTTCCTGGTTTCAATTTGATGTTATGCTCTCCAACGTGAGCAATTCGTGGAACACCTGACCTAAGGCTGGAATGTTTCCGAAGGATCTTTATAACGTCCATTCTCTTGCTAGGTTCTAAGTGTGTCAGGTCCACTTCTGGATCAGGGTCTAAATGAGTGATCCTGGGGACGTTTTCAATTTCTCCAAAGTCAACATCAGCATCATAAATAACACCGACATTGTTAGCTGATGCCTGGAATTCCCTTATCTTATTGGCATGGATATGTCTAATGCCATTATCAGGTAGTTGCACCAAATAACTGTACGTGTTTTTCCTTTTCACAATCGTAGCCGGCCCGGTCCATCGTGCATACACTTTATTGTCACTATCTGGAATTAGGACAATTACCTTGTCTCCTTCTTTGAATTCTTTATGACGGGTCTTCCTATTACGATAGTGTGCATAGGCTTCCTGTTTTCCTGCAGCAGTGAGACCAGCATGTTCTGCAGAATTCTCTAATTTCGTCTTTAAATTGTTTAAGTAATCAGTAACTGATTTCAACTGTCCAAGGGGAATCAAGGTTTCATCGGTCCAAGTTGACTTTAAAATGGACAGAGGTCCTGTTGGTCGTCGACCATAGAGCATTTGAAACGGGCTAACTCCAGTGGTGGCGTTTGGAACTTCACGATAAGCCCATAATAAAAAAGGAATATGCTTGTCCCAGTCTTCCGAATATTCTCTCATCGTATGATGAATCATCCCTTTTAGAACAGCATTAAAACGTTCAACAAGTCCATTCGAGCTTGGGTGACCTGGGGTCGAGAATCTAGGGCATGACCCAAGTCTCTTCAAAAATTCTTTCGTCAAAGCTGACGTAAAGTTGGTTCCTTGGTCCGTCGCAACCATTTTGGGTATTCCTGTACGTGTAAAAATCTGTAGTAAGGCGTCGCATGTAGATTTTGCTGTCACAGTCTTCAACGGAATCGCCTCTGGCCATCTAGTGCATTGATCCACGGCACAAAGAACGTACTTGAAGCCTCGGCTACTTGGTTCCATGGGGCCTATTAAATCGACATTTATCACTTGAAACGGTTCATCGGGACGTGAAACTGGTGTGATTGGGACCTCATCAAATGGGCGTTTCTTGGCTTGAAGCTGACAGGCAACACACGAGTTACACCATTCTTCTATGTCCGTCTTCATACTAGGCCAGTAAAAGGAGTACTTAAGACGTTCGGTCGTTTTCTTTTTCCGTAAATGGCCTCCCCATAAACTAGAGTGAGCAAGCTCTAACAACCGTTTTCTACGAGACGTTGGAACTACTAATTGATCTACGCGTTCACCTAAAATTTTATCTCGGTGGTATAAAAAATTGTCAACCACATAGAATCGATTAATTCCTTTCTGGGCATCTTGCCAACATGACTGTAAACTTTTATCATCCTTTTGTTCGTTTCGAAACTTTTCTGAATCAGATATTTCATTTTGATCAATCTTGTTAACGGAATCATCCTTACTTACGTTTTTAGACATAGTTGCACAACATTCAATAGTAATCTCGACAATACTCTCGATTAAATCATTACATTTATACACATTACCAGCATCTGAAATATTACTTAAGTTCTCACTTCTATCATCATAAAGCATTTGTAGATTAAAATCACTATCTTCTATCAAATAAAATGCAACATTATCTGGAGTATCACATTTCATTTCATTATTCTGCAATACCTTTTCTCTACCACTTCCGTTTTCATTAAAAATTAAATTTACTTCTTTGACGTTACAATTTAATTCATTTAAAGCACTTACAGACAACAATAAATCATTTGACAACGTAGGTACCATAGCACATGTTATATAAATGGGTTCTTTAAATTTTAAATCATCTTCTACCTTTGTTAATGGTAAATTAATTAATGGTGCTCTTAAACTCTGGCCGAAAGCACATGTTAACTCTACACTGCCATGAGGTGTTTTATACTTTTCGGGTACTAAACTACTTTTGACGACAGATATTTGCGTTCCAGAATCTGCAACACCGATTAGAATATTAGAATCTACTTTCAACTTAATCATTGGTAAAGTGTCAACAAAACTTCTTTCGTTTTCGTTTTCCGGGCTTACGTTAAAGTACTTGTCAGACGAAATGCGAGCGGTTAAAATACTATCATTTTTGACATCTTTATCTTTACCCCTTTCATAATTAACGTGTAACAAAGTTCCATGATATTTTGACTTACATGAACCACATCGTTCTTTCGAATTGCAGTTTTTAGTTCTACAGCCCAATTTGCAACAGACAAAACAACGTTTCGCTTCTTTTAACTTTTCTTTTTTTTCCGTGGGAGTCAGCGGGCAACATTCAATCTCATGTGATTTATTGCAAAATAAACAACCCGATTCTCGAGCATCAACCACAGATACCCGATTCACCCTCTTTGACTCATCAATGCTATGCGGTTTGGCCTTGAATGGCGCCTTATATGTATAACAACTGTCGTTCCAACGCGAAAATTTTCCGCCATTTTTTCCTGCGTCTAAATAAGCAGAATTTAAAGACTCTGTACGTTCCCGGCTTTCGATTTCAATTCTCAAAAAATCAATTAAATCTTCTACATCAAAATTATCGTCAGACCCTTTTTTGCGCGAATATTCTAAAGCTATATCTTTTGGCATAGATTTCATCAATAAGGGAACTAATAAATTTCCAAATGTTTCTGTTTTGACATTCAGGGAGTTTAAAGAACGTATTTGTATGTTAGCAGTGTCATATAATTCTCTTAATGCATAAATGTCACTCGAATTCTTAACCGGTTTTAGATTTAAGAGTTTTTGCATATGCATGCTAATCAAAATATCTTTTCGATTAAATTTGGCTTTCAGGAGCTTGATTGCTTCATCGTAATTCTCTGGGGTCAACGAAAATCCCTCAACGACTTTTAAAGCTGAACCTCCAAGTAAACTTATCAAGTAATTAAACTTATCAATCTTCGATAAATTCTGGTTTAGTTCTATTGACGTGTTATACGAATTATAAAATGTTTGCCATTCATATGGGTTGCCGAAAAATTTGTTCATTACAATTTTGGGCAGTCGAACACTTAGTTGTGGGGAAACATTTTGTTCATCGCTTTCTTTCTGTGAAGAAACGCTAGAATCTGTAGAATTGTCAATACTATTTTTCCCTTTCAGAAATTTAGAACCTCGGTACTTCCATCTTATTATTGTATCTTCGTATTCTTGAACTGTTTCAATTTCGGTTTCGATTTTATTTTCATCTATGAGTTCACAAATTTTACTATCTAAATCAGACAAATTTTTAGATTTTAACCTTAGAAATTCTAGCTGCTCTTCGACATTTTCAACATTGTTCTCAGCAATAGCAGTTTCAATCAATGAAGTAATTCTAGTGACGGCAGTTCGAACGATTTTTCTTTCTTTCTTAAATTTAGATAGCATTATTTTAAGATCATCGTTTGCTTTTGTTACGTTTTGAGCATTATTTACATCATCGTCCGCCTTCGTTGCATGCATTAAATATGGATAACTTAAAGCTCTTACCTTGAAAAAGCTTCTCAGATGAACGTGTTTATCATTCAGTATATCCGTAAAAGTAAGTCCAGTTTATTTACATGACCCCTCTATATGACACCAATCTGTCGTAACCTGGCGTGGTTCTTTTGTCATGTACAACTGGACACATAAAATCTTCATTCGTAAACACAAAGACGAACGTTTATTGACGCAAACAAAAACACTCACACAAAACAACAGGATAGGAATAAAACAGAGACGTTCGTACGGGGTCAGGCTACCGCTTGTCGGTATGACCTGCGTGATTGAGTTTCTCCATTCAACTGAATTTTGGATGCGCTGTGCCGATAAATGGCGACAGGGTTATGCGCATGAGAGGCGGAGGGGCGCTATCATAGCCTCGTCCCTGACACATATATAGAAAGAAATGCTTCCCCAGATAGGGATTTCAACGGGGGTTACATGGCCCTTTTTACGAGGGCGAGGAGCCAACTGAGAAGCGAAAACTTCTCCCTCTCTACGGACGTCGCAGCGTCCCCTCGATACATTTTTCTACAGATAATATCCAATCGTCTGATGCATTAGCAAGAAAATAAATTTTTTATCTATTTCGTTGTTATGCACGTGACGCAAAATTAGTTTAAAGTATCAAAAAAAGAAAAGAAACAACGTGATCAGCATTTAATGAATTAAATTCTAAAAATTAATCTTTAAAAAAATTCCCAAAAAATCAGAAAATGGAGGTAAAGATTCAAAAAAAGATTTCATTTTAAAGGAATTTTTATGATCTTCCTCGTAATATAAATATTATAAACCTTAAATTATTAATTTAAATGCAAACTTAAAAAAAGTTACAAAAACAGCTTAAAAATTTAATTTAAAAAAATCTAAGAAGAATTTTTCAAAAATCTTTCTTAGTGCATCCCTACACTATAAGAATCGCCATGCAAAATTTCAGCCCTTTAGGTCCAGCGGTTTGGTCTGTGCGTTGTATGTCAGTCAGTCAGTCAGTCTGTCAGTTACGGAACTGTTTTATATATATAGATTATTTACATTAGCTGTCTGCAACTATTCTTTGTATTTTCTATGCCTAGTGAATTTTTACGTTGTTGAACAAAGCATGAAACTGTATATAAGCTATTAACTGTCATTTAATAAAACTGTTTATATGCATATGTATATGCATAAAACACTCTCAGATAGGGAAGGATTTAGACTTAGGACACTTTGAGTTCGCAGACATGGCATTCATTCGGGCCATTATCTACCTACTTACCAAGACTTCAGGAAAAAGAAAAGCAGATAAAAGCTGCTCCGTAGGCGTAACAGTCAGCCACTGTATGCAATGAGAAGTATGCCCGATATTTCCCGTTCCTCCCTTCCAATGTTTCAAAAGCATTCTAAAAAATTACGGGTGGGCCATCAATAGCTCTATTCCACAATTTCGTCGAAAACGGAGTGGTCATATATGCGTCGCGGCGACATTCGCTTTCAACCAGGAGGATATCCACTGTGACGTCCCGCATGTATCGTGTGCGTTCTCACGACCTGAGAAGAGCCCTCCCACAGCTGCAAGATTAAAAACACGTCCGTGTGTTCCCACTACATTCTAAACTTCTGAGGGGGATTAAAAGGCTATCACATATGGCTTAACCACCAAATTCTAACATTCCTGGTTTCTGCGGGCTAATCCCACAAGTTTCATCTTTATCGACAGATCTGGGATCAACCGCTATTCTCCTAGTAAAGATCTCCCTTTCAGGGTCGTCATTCAGAATATACTGACGTTATAGAAGCGATACGTTCCCATAAAAATGCCATCAGTATCCGGGACTGTCATCGTGCCCCCTCTAGGAATCCCGCAGTTTCTAAGAATACGGCCGCCACCGGCGAAGACTTCAAGCAGAGTATATATGCGAGACTGTTATTTTCAGGAGAGCCCCTGTAACATCTGGGCCAGAGCGGTCGTGTAGATTTCTGCTTCCCGAAAGACTGAGTTTGCCGCCATTAAAATCTTTTGCCCCAGTCTGGTGATGCTGTAACCTGCTCGAACCAACCTCTTACTTGTTACGTTTTGTATAAATAAATATTAAGTTTATCGTTACTTCTGGCCTGCTGTTTTTAGACCACTCGAATACCAGTACGACACACCACTAAACTTTTTTTTTACTTATTGAGACTGATAAGGAGAATTTTCTACGAGCGTTAACCTTTGGCTGTTTACGTGACAGTCGGATGGGGTGCAAGCAGTGAACCTACTATCCGATTTACTGAAGGCTTTCAGAATATTCAAAAAGCATCTTAAAAAATATACCAAAGGGTAAAAATCTGGGACGGACTCAGGGTGAGAGACTGAAAGATAGATTCAAACAATACTCGCTTTCAGCTTCATTTAATATATCATTCAATGCTTTAAAAAGCTAGAAATGATAAATTTAAAAAAATGAGTGTTCCTAAACTTACAGAAATATTAAATGAAAACAGATTGTGTAAAAATTGTTTAAAGATTCATAATGCACCCTGTAAATCAACATTTGTCTGCAGAATTTGTAAAAAATCAGGACACAATTCTCTAGTTCATGTTCCATCGGAAACGAAAGTTCCGTTTTCGAACTGTGAAAGTCAGGTGGACGAATCATTGGCTTCGGATACGAGACTGGCGCCAGATGCACATGTTATGCAATCGTCTCTAGTCGCTAATTCCAAACATAGTACGTTACTCTGCACTGTCAGCTTATATATTGAAAACGAATTTGGAGAAAAAATAAAAGTAAAAGGGATCTTAGATAGCGGTTCCAGTATATCCATAATGACCTCGAAAACAGCTGAATCATTAGGATTGAATAAACAAAAAGTTAACACAGCGATTTCGGGAATAAATTGTGGTGAATTCTTTGTGAAAACTAAAACCACAGGAAAAATATCTAATGAAGAGGATGATTTTAGCCGAACTTTATCTTTTTTATTTCGCCTCGTATTACACGGTTAACGCCTACTCAACGAATTGATATATCCAGTATTTATTTCCCAATGAAATAAAACTCGCTGATCCAACTTTTAATGTTCCTAGCAAAATTAATGTATTGTTGGGCTGTGAATTATTTTTTGATTTGTTAAAGGCAGAAAAATTCAGATAGTATGACGGTTCATTATTATTGCAAAATAGTGTTTTCGGATATCTAGTTACAGGGTTCATCAAAAATACGGATTCTTATTATTTTTCTGGTCTAATTTCAGAATTTGAAAATTTAGATGAGGTTGTAAACCATTTCTTTGAGTTAGAATCCTTTCGTGGAGATCGTATAGGAAATGCAGATGACTCAAAAACATTTGAAAAACAGTACTGTGAAGAACATTTTAGTTCTACACTTAAAAGAGATGAAACAGGAAGGTACATTATAAGATTACCAATAATTAAAGAAAAACTGCACACGTTAGGGGATTCTAGAGAAATTGCAGAAAGGCGTTTAAACTTACTTTGGAAAAAATTAGATAAAAGCAAGACAATGGGCCCATTATATAAAGCCTTTATGGATGAATATATTTCTCTTTGCCATATGGAAAGAGTGATCAATGATAAGTGTCCTAAGGAGAGCTATTATATTCCACACCATGCTGTTTTTCTCCAAAAAGCAAATCAACACCACTTCTCGTCGTGTTTAACGCTTCATCAAAATCAAGCAATGGAATTTCTCTGAATTCCATATTGCTGAGTGGTGGGACAGTACAACAAGAATTATTTTCTATAATAGCGACATTCCGTACTTATAGATATGCATTCAGTGCAGACATAAAAAAGATGTACAGACAGATTCTTGTAGATGACAGGGATATAAATTACAAATGATAGTGTGTAAACGAACTCTTTGTGCTCCAGTGGAGACATACAGACTTAAAACTGTCACTTATGGTACAGCTTGTGCTCCGTTTCTAGCGACAAGAACTCTAAGAGCACTGGCTGAAGATGAACAAAATAATTTTTCCAAGGCGTCCTTAGCACTAATCAATGACACCTATGTAGATGAAATTTTGTCAGGATCAGATAGTTTAGAAGAAGCAAAGGACTTGCAAATTCAGTTAATTCAAATCCTATCTAAAGGAGGTATGGAACTGCACAAATGGGTATCTAATAACACTGACTTATTAAATGACAACAAAATTGAAGAATATGCATTTTCATCAGACTTACCCACTGTTAAAACACTTGGCATGCTGTGGCAACCGACGTCTGACAATTTCAAATTTAGAGTCGCAGTACAACTATCAGAGAGCTACACAAAACGTGACGTTCTTTCAACTGTCGCCAGACTGTTCGACTCAGTAGGTCTTATCGGTCCAGTTGTCACAAGAGCGAAAATATTTCTGCAAGGACTTTGGCAGTTGAAGCTCATGTGGAATGATCCCATTCCACCAAACGTATTAACTGGTTGAAATTTTTAAAACAATTACTTGACTCCAATCAGCTGCAAATTCCAAGGTTTGTCCTTCTTCCAAATGCTAGTACCATTGACCTGCACTGTTTTTGCGATGCATTAAAAAAGGCTTACGGTGCAACAATTTTCATATCTTCTAAACTCATCAACGTAGAAGTGAAAACAAATTTACTGTGCAGCAAATCAAAAGTTTGTCCAATTAACAAATCAACTATTCCTCGGCTTGAGCTCTCCGCTGCTTTGTTACAGGCTCGCCTCGTGTCGAGGTTGGTGCCAATCCTACAAATTCCCATTAACCACATATACATGTGGAGTGATTCCACCATCACTCTAGCTTGGATTCTTACATCTCTGGAAAAACTAAACACCTTTGTATCTAATAGAGTGGTGCTGATAAACTCTTTGTGTCCTAACTATGACTGGAGATATATTCCCTCTTCAGACAATCCGGCAGATGCCATATCACGTGGTGCATCAGCTGCTGACTTATTGCAGAACTCTTTGTGGTGGCATGGCCCCACTTGTTTAAACTCAGACATTCTATCTTCAAGTGACTGGGATAATCAAAATGATGATTTATATAATAAGTAACTTAAACCTTCTGTTCAAATAGTTTTATTAGGGGATACAAAAATTGATTTTCTTGATAATATTTTAAATTTAAGTAATAATTTCACTAAAATTTGTCGTATTTTAAGTTACATTTTCAGATTTTATCAAAATGTTAGAAATTCAAAGGAGCGTAAGGTAGGTAGTCAAACAACAGAGAAGCTCAACCTTGCATCGAATGTATTGGTAAGATTGGTTCAAGGAGCTGAATTTTCTGAGGAGATTTCAAGTTTGACTAAACTCAAATCTGTTAAGTTTGGTAAATTAACCAATTTATATCCATTTTTCGATAACAATAAGATTCTTCGTGTCAGTGGTAGGTTACAAAATGCAAATGTAAATGAAAATACTAAACATCCAAAACTTTTGCCATCTAGACACAAACTTACAAAAATCATAATGGAATCCCTCCATAGGAAATATTTACACTTAGGCCCTCAGGCTTTGTTGCATTGTGTCAGGCAAGAATTTTGGCCAGTTGGAGGAAAAAGTTTTTGTATCTTTTCTGACAACGCCAAGAACTTCATAGGGGGCTAATTCTGAGATAAAAAAATTACATAAACTAATGAGTAAACCTTCTGAAATGTTTGGAAATTATTTAATCACAGAAGGAGTTAAATGGAAATTCATCCCATCTCGGTCCCCAAACTTTGGAGGGTTATGGGAATCAGGTGTCAAATTGTTTAAATATCACCTTAAAAGAGCAGTGGGTTCTACAAGGCTTACATATGAAGAATTCATAACTGTAACAACAGAAATAGAGGGTATTCTCAATAGTATACCTATTATGCCTATGTCGACAGATCCCAATGATTGTAATGCATTAACACCTGGACATTTTTTAATTGGCCATACATTAATTTCGATACCAGAGCCAAATTTAACGGAAGGTAAAGATTTTTCAGACTGTATATAATTGTATATAACTTTTCCTTTACTTTGCATATTATACTTTTTTTGTTTGTGCAAAATTTACTTAATTGTTGTTTTAAGTGTAATTGTAATTTGTGTATTGCATTTTGATGAAACTTTGTGTTAAGCTGTTATAATTGTTGAAACCTTCGATTTCAATGCGGGGTGTATGTTACGTCATGTAACGCTTTGCTGTAATGAGATGCATCCGTGTGCCCTCTAGCGGCAGTATGTAAAAATAGACAGAAGTAAGAAAGCACCGCTTGACAGCGGTCGACAGCTATTCTGCCTCCCGTTAGCGGAGAAATAAAAATAAAGTTTATTTTGCAGCAAACAAAGCTGTTGGTCTGTCAGCTTATTTAAGCACGAAGCTAAAGTCTTAGCAAGGCCAAAACAGAAACTTGAATGTCACTCTATCACTAATGAAGCTGGTCCAGAGTGATACCAATAACATCCAGATAATTGACCATAAATTTATGGTAAGTGGTCACTCTTTCCTGCTAAATAATTCAGACTTTGGCTCCACTGAGATTCATTCCCGAGGTAAGACCCTTTTCATGCCAGAAGATTGGTATTCTGTCATAGCACACTCAAGGAAAAGAAAATCTTTCCACGTCTCAAAAATGACTCGCGAGGACTTCAAAAGTTCATCTAATCTTGACAAATCTGTAACTAAAAGGAAAATGAATACCCAAAATCATCAAGTCTCTTGGCTTAAAATGCAGTGAGTTCGATGTGTGAAAAGTGATCCCTTCTCTTTCCAATACAAGGAGACTTTAAATGAAGACATGCCATTCTCAACCGTCAGTGTGAAAAAAGTAAGAATCGGAAGACCATCTAAGCTGAAGAATATGGTTCAGGACTTGCTTTACAAAGGGCCAAGACCAGTTACAGTGATGAAGAAACAGGATATGTGCGACTTACTTCCATGCATTCCACCTATTCACCACTGGTTTTTTAACATGCTTTTGACCGCTAATGTCAACGAAAATTTTGAAGTTGGACCGTTAAGACCGAATGACGATGTCGAAGAAAGTTAAATAAAAATTCAATTACTTTTGTGGGTTTAAACCTGTATTTATATCTATAAATAAAATTTTCTGTTAATTAATGTTTTCTCTTTTTAAAACAATCATTGTCTTTTTCCACATCACCAGAAAGAGAAATTTGCTTACAGGTAAAGTGGTGTAAAACAACACCTCCCCCCCCCAAAGAACCCCCTCCCATTTTTCTAACAATTCAAAACTCCTTAGAACATACAACAACTATCTATTGCTAAGACTAAAACATATTTGGTAAGATAAAAAGATAGTGCAATTTTTTGTAGTGTCTGCAGTAAAACGCTTTGTTTCTCAAAATGACTCTAATTTGACTTACAACACTTTGCCTTTCACCGCCTCATATGTCGCCACTGACTCTCTGTTGTATAAGTTAGATAACCCATGTCTTTATTAGCCAATTCTATAGTATGTTTTACAGTCTAATATTAAAACCTTCATTCCCTAAACAGAATATCCTCTCAGCAATCTGAATAAAGTTTCTATATGTGGGTTAATCCCTTCTGTAATAACATCAAAGTGTGCCCGCTGAACGATTACAACAAAAATTAATTTTCCTGAACCTCGTTCTACACCACCAAATACCCAATGACCTTCAACTATATGACCACAATATTTAATTCTCTAAATTTTGACTCGTCGATCCAACAATTTTGTCAAGTCCTCCCAGTTTCTATGTAGACGACCATTACTTCCCTACGCCTTCGGACTGCTACTGCTTCGGAGCAGAATGAATATTCTAAAATCAAGCTACCAGCAGATACCATTCTAGGAAACTCGTAAGTTAGTGAAAGAACCTCAAAAATAGTTAATCTTGAACGCGCTCATAAGTTATCAAAAGAGCCTATGCTGTAGTTAATTTTCAACGAGAAAACCAAGATGTTACCTTAATGCTTTTGCTGGCATTACATTTTTCCAGCTGTTTTTTATCCCCGCATCGCCACATATAACTATTTGATACCTTTGTTCTTTTACCTATGGAAATTTCCTTATTACATTTAAGGCACATAAAACTACTCAGCCAAAGGGAGCATATCCTAATAAATAGGTAACAAAGAAGCCCATTTTCTACACCAGCGCTCTTTTATTATTCATGACTTCTTTTTATCATCGAGATTTTTTCGCGACCCAGGAAATAAGGATATAAAGTTTCTTAGGGCCTGTTCACATAGGAGTCAGTTGCGTTGCGTTAAGGAAAAGATGACTTTGAGACGAAAATAAACCAATCATATACCTCCAAACGATTAGCAATGAAATTTTTAACGCCTATGATTGGTTTATTTTCGTCTCAACGTCATCTTTCCCTTGACGCTACGAAACGGACTCCTATGTGAACAGGCCCTTAGTATTTCTAGCAACTACACTCGCTGTCTCTCTCCCACACCGACACTGTACGACACGCACACATATATGCTGCACCCCGATTTCATTAAAAAATTATTATTTATAAATTAATATTGATCAGTAGTTTTATCCCGCAATGGTTTCATTTAAATATTTTAAATCATAGGTATGTAGCGTACTCTACAACACTCTTTTTCTCTTTGGAGATTGGAAACGGCGCAGTAGAAGAAAAAGACAATTGCGCACAAACCGGTGCACAAAACTTTTTCTACCAAAAGTCATTCTAGAGTCTTTGCTCCTCACGGTACTGCGTCGGTTGTGTTTGGATTAAGAATGACACTTCTGTTTTGTTTTGTAATGTAACGCGTTGTTTAGTGCTAGCCAAGCACATCTTGCAGATGATGTTTTCATTAAAGTTTTCGTTATAGTAAAATTCTACAGATGTTTTATCGAGGTTTGCGTAAAATATGTAGAACATGCTTTCAGTTTATTTGAAGAAATAAAATATATTGCTTAGATACTCTCGGCGGGCGATAAGAATTAAATTCATGTATCAGAATTAAATTTTCGCGACCCCAAAATTTCGCTTCCAGACCCTATTCGGGGTCGCCACCCACAGTTTAAGAAACGATATTTTGATACCCAAATATTATTTTTCCCACAAAAATTTAGTTATTCCGAATGAAACCTAAATTTCGAAATTGTTTTATCCCCCCGTTTTTGTATGAATAGTCTCTTCGACTGTTACCCGTAATAGAATACTATTTTTTAATATGTGATGAAGTATTGATTTTAAAAGAGAGAAAGAGAGCTACAGACATTTCCAACTATTAAATATAATCATTACACACTAACTTCAAATGAAAATTTTGCTGCCGAATTAAAACGTTCTTTGAATAAGCTGTCTATGTCTTGTAAAGGTACATTAGTGCTCCCATAATTTATAGCCAGCAAGACTTTCTGGTGAATAACAAAAGGCAAATGTTTCACAAGTGTCTCCGAATTAAAAAGAGAAAAAATTTGAGGGTATACAATAAGTAGGATAAACTTTCGTGTGGAATTTTTTAACAATTCCATAATATTCAGTAATCGAATTTTGACTTTTACTAATAGATGTAAATATGAATAAAATATTATGAAATACTTAAAAGTCATTTACTTGATGTAAATGATGTATTGGAAAAAGCCTAAAAGGGCTGAATCCACCTTGAATTATAATTTTGTTCGTCATGAATTCGCAATGTTTCTTCAATTTCGAATCATCAGAAATATTGAAAAATATAACTAACGACTAAATTTAATATCCAACTGCTGATTTTAACGTTATTCATATTCTATCATTCTTTATAAAATTGAACATTTTATCAGCTTTTTTTCTAGCTTCTCTCGTATCTTACGATAAAAATTAGGACGTCTTGATTTGTCTTATTATTGTCCTAATTTTATCCCTTGTCATTAAAGTTACTTCTTTACAGCTGCGTAGCTAGGGGGGGTCAAGGGGGTCTATCATGCCCTGGGAGCCACTCGCAGAGGGGCACTAAATGGTCCTTTTCACTTATTCTACACATTATATTATTATGTTTTTCGGGGGGGAGGGGGACGCCAAAAATATATCGCAAATTCTGAACCAATGGATTGTAATAACATAATAAGTAGTGATGACAAAGAATTATGTGTCTTCTAAATACAATGTATTTTAAATTAGGTATGTATGTATGAAAGTAAAAATTGTATGTATGTACACATAGAAAAAAAAATTGTTTAAAACTCCACTGACAAACGAAATTACGACCATGTCTCGGTCCCTACCTCGGTCGTAGAATATCTGCATCATTCCTATTTTCTCTTAACTAACCCTCCCCTCACCATCATGAATCTAATTTCAAAAACTCTCTAATATTTAATGTTAATGCCCCACCCATGAAGCTACAGAAGGAGGAGCAGCTCAGTGTTAAAAATGTGTCTCCCTTTTTGTCGCCGCCACTAGAGGGCGCTCGCGTGCACTAGCGGGCGGCTTAGACACGGACAACCATACGCTTTAATATGGATCTTTCGTATTTTTCCTAGCGAAAACAAGTTGTTTTATTTTAGTGCGTATTTAATATGAATTTATTTATTCAATTTAACAATTGCTTATTTTCATTCAAAATCTTTATTTCAAGTGCTTTTTTTGCTATAATTCATTAAAATTCTTAAAGGAAATGAGTAAATATACTTTTTCAGAATAATTGTGTATTGGTTTCAGAATAAATGAGTTCAGAATTTTGTAATAATTTAATAATTAAGGAAATGAAATTACAGAAAAGAATTGTGAAGAAATTTTTTATCATTGTTCATAATCTCTTATGGAAAAAAATGTGAGAAATAATACTGATTAACCAAAACACACACACACACATAGTAGAAAAGCAACATTTTCTATCAATCACAAATAAATTCTTATCAGGACTAATAAAATAGGAAGTCAATTCTGTATTTAATCAGACAATACTTTAAAATATCTTCCTTTGGAAAAAAAATCAGTCAAAGCATCTCAGATTACACTTTTTAAAACCGGAGGTATAATCGTCAAGTTGGTAAATTACTGAATACAAATTTTTTCAGCGAATTAAAAAGAAAAAAACAAATAACTTTGACAAGGACAAATCAGCTATATTTTTGAATTTTCACAAAGTACGCATTTTATTGCATAAGCAGATTTTGTACGCAGATTTTGCATAAGCATTTATAGTAACAACATTGCTTATCATACAATGAAAACTTATTTACTTAAGGGGTGTGGTCACTTTTACGTACCTTTAAAAGTATCATTTTTAGACCTATGTTCGATTGTATGTACTACTCATGATTTAAGCTTGATTTATATGAAATTTTTTGAGTAACTGCCTATCATATTGTTTATTATAGATGCAATTTTTCAAGGTAATTAATAAAAATGACTTTTTATGCATAAAAAGTGAATATTTTTTTTAAATCGAGCATTTTGCAGTCAACTACTGTGCGCATTCTGTGAAAATAAATTATTAAGGTACATTAATAATTTTTTACTATATGTGATTACAATACTTCAGGCAACAATATCCAGCAACATTATTCTAAAATATATTAAAACATTTAAGTACGTGCTATTTTTAATTAGAAATTTCAAAAATGACTGAGTAAAAGCTTATAAAAAATTCTTTAAAAAATTAAAATATATTAAGGTTAAAAAATTTTGGTAGATTTTGTTGTCTAAAGTGTTGTAATCAAATATAGTAAGCAATTATTAATGTAACTTAATAATTGATTTTGATAGAATGCGCACAGTAGTTGACTGCAAAATGCTCGATTTTTAAAAAATATTCACTTTTTATGCATAAAAAAATCATTTTAATTTTTTATTAATTACCTTGAAATATTGCATATATAATAAACAGTATTATAGGCAGTTACTCAAAACATTTCTTGTAAATCAAGCAAAAATCATGAGTAGTACATACAATCCAGCATAGGTCTAAAAATGATACTTTGAATCTTAGTTAAAGTACGTAATTTAACTAACTTAATAGTGATTAAATTCAATATTATGGTTCCAGCATTGTCAGGAATTACCTTCAAGTTGGTAAATTATCGATTACAAATATTTTCAGCAAATTAAAAAGAAAAAACCCCAAATAACATTGATAAGGACAAATTAGCTATATTTTCGCATTTTCACAAAGTATGGGTTTCATTGTACTCACAGTAAAAAGATAGGAAAATATTAATTTTTTTTTAAATTATACTCAACAGATTTTGCATAAGCATTTATAGTAACAACATTCTTTATCATACAATGAAAACTTATTTACTTATCAACTAACTTAATAGTGATAAAATTCAATATTAAGAAAAGTTAACTAGAAATATTTTATTTCTGTGCACAATTTTAAAAAAAATGATGGCTCTGTAGCTTCATGATTAACACAAAACAATAATAATGTTCTTTCCTTAGGAGCAGCAAATATACTAGGATTTCTCTGTCCAGTTTCTTTATTTCTTTTTAAGGCTGATCTATAGCCAGTAGAACAACCCGGATCAAAACACGTGTTTGGCATATTTCTGCACACAGAATAAATTTTAAAATTTATAAAACAACTTTCACCACCACGCCGTATAACTCAATGTAAAATAGTCACTTCGCTTGCATGTCACGCCCTCTACCGGTGAGCGACAACAATCGGTTCATTTTTCGAAAAATTCCCCATTGAAGCTTACGCTCCTTCTGTAGTTTCATGATTCCGCCACTTCCCCTATATATCTGTTCCGCTTCTTGAGAAGCACCTTGATAATGGGTTTCTGAGAACAAAAAATTTGTCTTTTTGTCTTCAAGACAAGTTTTTATTCTCAGGAGCCCATTTTCAATCATTTTAATTCAATATTATTATAAGGACGACGACCCACTTAAATTCTTGACCGTCTAAAAGTTTTGTTGTCCAATGCACTTATTTTAATAAAAGTTGTAAAAAAGTGTACTTACTAGTTGCACTTTTTTCATTCTCCGTTTTTTGGCTGAAGTTCTCAAAAATTGTTTCAAAACATTTTCCCAATCAGACTGTTTTTTTATTCGGTCTTTATAGTCCTCATCACTAACATCCCAAATTACCGGGCAAGATTTTACTTCGTCGATGAAAAGTTCGACATCTACATTTTCATCAAACACCGTGTATAGAGACTTCACAAGCTCGATAGGAGATACGACGCTGCGGCAGATGTGCACTCTCCTATAGACAAATGAGTACTTCCAGCTATCGGGTTATAGGAATGTGACGCGTGTGTCACAGGAACTTGCGGCAACCTCGATAACTATCGGAAGTGACGTCGGCGTAAGAAAGGGATCGGCGGCACGTGTGAATCCCAACAGCCAGTTGCTCTGCATGTCTTCTTATGCGATTAAAAATGACGCAGCGTCCCGATAACTTTTGCAGCAAGTGTGCACCGGCACTTAGATCTACACTCTTCATGGTTACAGATAATGATTCACATGAAATATTAATAATTAATGATGTAAAATTTTTATTTCCAAGAAAATTGACAAAAATTTACTGTATATTTCAAGTAAATACATTCCTTTTAACGTAGGATTACGTTCCTCTATAACGGTCCTCTGGAAAGCAAAATTTCAGACGCTAAAACCGTCCGTCCGTACCTCGCGAGTTATAATTTCGGCAGCACGCCAAACCAAGTCTGTGTTGCTTGGACAAGCAGTAAACAGTTAAACAGAAAAGTACCAAAATGCGTCAAAATTTTGACATACATAAATACATATGTACACACACACACATATATATATATATACGTACGTACATATATATAGATACATATATACATAACATACAAATATATATTTACAAAAGAGGTAAGCAACGATAAGTAATCCTACGTTAATAACCAGTCGTAGTTTCGTTAGAAGAGACTACCTGATTTTTTTTTCTTCTTATAAGAATCGTTTAATCCTCCCTTGCTATTTTTTAAAGTTAGGTTAACCGCATCCACATTTTAAAATTTTTGGGTGCATGTAATGTGAAAGAATATAATGTCACGAAATTCTAACAACTTTAAATATTTTTTATCATACCGGTTAGTAGTAATGATTATCTGACACCTCATATTTAAATAGTTCTCACGAATAAAGAAAGAATTTGAAATTCAGTTTTAAAATGAGCATTAATAGCATAAATCTGCATTAAAAATAGAAATAAAAAAATTGCTTTATTTACAGATTTTAAAGGCAAAATTTCATAACCATTACCCATTGAACGACTGTAAAATTTTAATTTCAAGCATGAAGCTACAAGAAGGAGGGTGAGCTTCAATGGGGAATTCTTCGAAAAATAGACTGATTATTGTCGCTCACCGGCAGATGGCGCGACATATAACGTATCCACGAATTTTTCATTGAGTTGTATGGACGCGTGTTTTTGAAATTGTATAACAAATTTTTTATTTTATTCTGTGCACAGATATGCCAGCATGCTTTGCATCTGATTGTACTAGTGGCTCTCCATCAGTCTCAAAACGAAACAAAGAAAGTGGGCAGAGAAATCTTAGTTTGTTTACTGCTCCTAAGGTAAGAACATTATTATTGTTTTGTTTTAATATAAGATGTATATAAGATGTATAATAGTGAGAGGAAAATATAGCTGCTGTGTTTTAAGCGAACACAAACTTAAAACAGCTAAAATTCGTGTGGAAAGAAGCGTGTTTTATTTTTCAATCATCCGTATACCGCATGAGAGGGAGAAAAAGGTGTTCACGAAGCTCTATTGTAGTATATAAACAAATGCAAATAATTACTGAAATTATTGCTCTAAAGGAAATCAGTTAATCAACAAAAGATATGCGATACTTACATATATACTGAAGTATTAGTTTTTGATATTTTACATATTTTTAATTAAAAATTTACCTTCATTAGCGATTTAATTAATTTGATATGTTTGTAGATTGTAGCAAGTTATTTTAGACTAAATTTTATACCTAGCATACAGTTTTTATTTTCTAAATATGCAAACAAGAAAATAAAAATTCTCAACTCTTCGCTAATGTTAAAAAGTTAAGAAAACAATCAAAATTATAAATCTCATTATTTTTAATCATTAAATTTAAGCTTTTATTTTATATTACTTTTGAATTGCGTTTTTCTACTCATTTAATAATTTAACTGAATAATATCTTTTATTATACCTTTAAAATTAACTATGATATTAAATCTAACCGTATTTCTATTCAATTTGTTAAGTTATTCCCTTGACAATATCAATGAATAATGTCAATATCTGTAAAACCTGTCAAGTATAATTTTGTGTTCAAATTTATCTATAGTAAAATGTATATCAAGCACTTAACTTTTATTTTATAATAATGTATTAATAGTGTATGTTGTTAATTTCAGTTCTTTATAAATATGAAATACTTTTTTTCTATTCGACATATTATGTGGTTTTGTCAAATTGAGATACATGTCTGAGCTAAAGCCATCATTTTTTTTTAATCCTTCACAGAAATAAAATATTTCCAGTTAACTTTTCTACTTGAAATTGTTTTTTCTCTACTAACTACTAGTCAAAAATATATAAGTATCGGTTAATAATTTTTTTACTATGAAGACTTCATATAACTGGTGAATATGCTGGAACCTTAATATAGAATAGCCGGTCGCTTTAGGGACCCACTCCCTTTAGCAAACATTGTCAGAGAATGGAAACACTAAATAAACAACGAATAAAGGTATTTAAATTTTGTAGTTACGCATCCCACGTCCTGCAGACAGTCGCAGGCAGAAGAAAAATTCTCCCCCCCCCCCGTCGGGAAGTTCCCTTCCCTCCAACCCCGCCGCGTGTGGGTGAAAAATTCTTTCTTCCAAACTTCCCCCTCCCCACGTATGGGTGAAGAAATTGTTTTTTGGTGTCCGGAACTAGTCGAAAATAAAAAAGTGACCTCGGGAAAAGAATTAATTAAAAAACAATGAATAAAAGCATTTCAACCATTTTTGTTAAATAAGGGATATATAATCCTGCTTTTTAATTTATTAGTATCATATATATTCAAAATATCGAGTCTAGACTACATCAGTCACAACAATAAATAGCGCAAAGACAGTGTATCACACTCGATACAACGCATACTGTATCACTCTCGATATATCACAAATATTCAAAATATGTAGACTACATCAATCATCATAATATTACAATAAATAGCGCAAAGACAATGTGTCACATTCGATACAGCGCATACTACATCACTCTCATGGCACCATCTTGCGGACCTTAGCGCAAATAGAACCAAATATTGCATAAAAATTTTAATAAAAATTTTTCTAGAATAAAATTTGATATTCGAGCTTCGAGGTGCACGTACTCATCATCTGCACTACCTGTATGCCAAATTTCATGGCTGTAAGATGAAAATGGCAACAAAGAACGTTTGTTTACGATCTGAGATATGTAATTCTTCGAAAAATCAACGGTAATTCTTTGAAATGTCTTAAAATATAAATTTTAGAGTATAAAATCTGACTTGAAAAATTATTATTTTCATTTATTATTCTGGACATGACTTGAAACTTCTATATATGACTTGAAACTTTTTGATTTTATTTATTTTTATCTTTTCGGTCGCTGGTTGCTTGTTATGTTTAACGTGGCGGCCATATCCAGAGGGATGATTTCCAGAAATGCAAGAGCTTCCATTTACTGTTGTCAACCTTCAAAATTGTTGGGTTTTTTCATAATTAAAAATTAACGGTAATAAAATTTAAAAATCGGGCTTGGAGGTGCACGTACTCGTCGTCTGCACTACCTGTGTGCCGAATTTCATGACTGTAAGTGCCATAGATTCGTCTGGAGGCAGCACGCACGCACACTCACACACACACACAAACACTTACTTTTATTAATATAGATAATCACTATTAAGTTAGTTTCGATAAGTAAATAAGTTTTCATCGTATGATAAACAATGTTGTCACTATAAATTCTTATGCAAAATCTGCTGCGTATAATTTTTTTAAATAATATTTCAGATCTTTTTACTGTGAGTACGATGAAACCCATACTTTGTGAAAATGCAAAAATATGGCTTATTCGTCTTTGTGAATGTCATTTGTTTTTTTTTCTTTTTAATTCGTTGAAAAATTTTGTATTCAGTAATTTACCAACTTGACGGTTATACCTCCAGTTTTAAAAAGTGTAATATGAGATACTTTGATTGATTTTTTTTCCAAAGGAAGATAATTCAAAGTATTGTGTGATTAAATACTGAATTGACTTCTTATTTAATTAATCTTCATTAGAATTGATTTGTGATTATTGACAGAAAATGTTGCTTCTCTTTTTAAAGGTTGTTATGTACGATGTATTATTCATACTTATCTGTAAATTAAAATATTCTTATATTACTATGTGTGTGTGTTCTAGTTAATCAGTAGTATTCCTCACATTTTCTTTCCATAAATGATTTCCTTCACAATTTTTTTCTGTAATTTTATTTCCTTAATTATTCAATTATTACAAAATTCTGAACTCATTTATTCTTAAACTAATACACAATTATTCTGAAAAAGTTTATGTAATGAAGTATGACTCTTCATGTGTCAGACGTTTGTCATCTCATGTTTGGACATTACATACTCTTTAGCTGCAACTAGTATGTGCTCTTATATGTGCATGTAACTAACTAGCTCTAGAAAATAATGTATCATTATTTACTCATTTCCTTTAAGAATTTTAATGAAGTTTAGCAAAAAAAGCAGTTCAAATAAACATTTTTAGTGAAAATAAACTATAGTTAAATTGGATAAATTTGTTTTTCCAATACGGAGGCACTTTGTCGGAAAGACATTCGCCTTTATTCAACCCAGTTTTTACTGACCATTTTACTATGGAAGCACCATATAGGCGGACCAGCATTACCCCTATGAAGAGATGACACAAACGGAGGCATTTTAGTGGCGCGTGCCGTGATTCACTCCGAGCACCCTCAGCACTGAAAGCTGACCATAGGGCCACCTCGGCCTAAGTTGAATAAATGAATTCATATTAAATAAGCACAAAAAATTGTTTTCTCTTGAAAGATGCGAAAAATTCATGTAAAGCGTATGGTTTCCGTGTCAAAGCTCTGGCCACATCGGCGCGCACTCCATCTAGTGGCGGCCACCAAACGGAGGCCACTTTTTAACACGGGGCTACTCCTCCTTCTTTAGCTTCATGGTTTATACATATTATCCTTTTTAGACCAATCAAAATCTTTGACATATCTTTGGAGATCAAATGGCGAATCCCAAGTAGGAATTCCAAAAATCGAACTAAAATCAAATTGCTTTCCATTTAAATGAAACAATTTATTGCCAGCGGCTTATTTGTTGACGGAGAATTTGGGAAAGTTAACAAGATTGCTGAAAAAGCAATCAGGTACATTTTATCTTGCAAAAATCAGCATGCATCTTGTCTTTCAGTCGCAACTGATTCATAAAAATTTTTTCGATCAAAGAACTAAAAATTATTCAAAATATTAACATACTCAAATCTCTTTTGAAGCTACATAACCAATCTTCCTAATAGTCATTTTCAGTCCTCGAAAAGATAGATTGGGAAAAAATAATTGAAAATTGGCTTTATTTTTTAGTTAATGTTTCAACCATTCTTTATCAGAATTCCTTATAATGATATTGTACTTTGAAATATCTCATTTAAAAGCATTATTGTATTGTATATAACAGCGGTGGTCACATATAAGGCCAAAGAGAGCCGCAATCCGTTTTTTATAATTTATAAAGAGCCACACGTAGATACACAAATTCAAGATTGCTTATTTAATGTAATTTTATATTTTCACAAAATAAAATAATTATTTCAAAAAATTATTAATAAAATTCAAATATAATAAAAATATATTTATTAATAAAAGCATAATTACATCTAACGATAATCTTTGGCCAAACTTTTAAAATTTGACGTAAAATTAGTTAAAGCTGTCAGCAGAAATTCTGTACGATGTTGATTGGTCCACTGTGAACGATGTATCGAGTTCACGAACTTCATTTTGGAGTACAAAGATTCACAGCAATATGTTGTACCCAAAATCGAAAATGGACGACAAGCAGCTTTCTTTAAGTTTGGATATTTTGATTCTGGCATGAATTTCCAAAATTCAATCATAGAAGAAGCTTTGTGCAGCATTTGCAATGCCTGATCCTATTTCATCTCTAATAACTCCAGTTCCCCAGCCGCTTGTTCAGCAAGTATTATTTCAGAAATTGGAAATCCATCTTCAATAATTTCACAAATAAATGGGTTCACAAAACTAAAATTTTAATGGTAGCCTCACTTGACTCAACGAAGAGCAGCATGTGACTCTAGGAGTCGCATTTGCCCACGCTTGGTATATAAGCAGTGAGAATATATTTTTTGAATGTATGCACAGCAACAGTAGATGTTGAGTCTGAGAGAAATTCACCATGAAAGAGCTCTACTCCGTATTCATCCCACACTGTCGGTGAATAATCGGTTTATTGTTCGTGTTCTATCGTGTTAAAATTTATTTATGACAATTTAGCAAACAAACTAACTGTATAAAGATTCCGTCGAATGGTTATATCAATCTTTTTACCAGATTGATTGCTATTTATAGCTTGTACATTTTTATCTGCTGCAATACGTCTCTTCATATTTTCAATATCATTTCTCATAGCTTGAGCTCAATTGCATATTTGAAAGCCATTTTCTGACGCCATTTTGGCGCCAGAAAGGAAGCCAACTTGGAGCCCTTTCTGACAGCAGTGGATTGAATATTTTTAATATAATGAAATCCACATCTTTGTCAACTATCCTACAGATTACGAATGTTGGAGAAAATACTTCTCCTGACCCTTCCGTTTCTGATGTTTCTACTGCCGCTCCTGCGAAAGATTCTCCCTTCTGTCTCGGTAGAGAGAAGACGTATATGGCGAATGCTGTTATGAAATGCGATTTAGATCCAGCTGTTGCTTTTCCAAACCTTGACCCTCATCATCTTCAACTAGAAGAAATGCCAAACATTCTGAACTTTCTCAAGATCTGCGGTGATAAGTCACCTGAATTTAAGGACTTCAAGAGTTCGATCGACTTCATGATGCAAACTTTGGATGAGACTTTGGCGAACATCTGCAGCTCAACTGGACTCGACCGTGACTTTGAGATCAGCAAATTAGCAGGTATGTGGAAGTACATTGTTGCTTTCCCCCTTGATCCTAACTTTGATAATTTAAAAAATCTAATTGCTATTGTGAGTAAATTTAATACTACTCCGGTAGTTAAAAAATCTAGTAAAAAAATAGAAGAAGTATTGAAGTTAATGAGCCACAAGGTAAGCGAGTTGCTCGCCAAAACTTATTAGACCAGGTAAAATCGGATGTCATCGAAACAAGAAATAAATTTTCCCCCCTTTAGGAAAATTCTGATGATGAAATTGTAACGGATGATACCATCCAAGTAGAAAGAAAGCCTAAACCAGAACCATTCTTTATTAAAATGGTTCCAGGTTATCAAAAGATTATCGAAAATATAAACAACCTAATCCAATTTAATTTGCCAAAAACTGTCTCAGGACAGTTTCTTAAGATCTCTCCCACCACCTTCGATCAATTTAGAAATATCCAAAGTTACCTTATCGCCACTAACACTGAATTTTTTGGAAAAAAACCCAAGACTGAAAGGCCTCTCAAAGTCCTAATCAAAGGTATCCCCATTGACATTCCAGTAGAGGAAGTCAAACAACAACTAGTAGAATGTGGTTTTGAGGGGAACAGAGTTTCACAACTCAAACGATTTAACACCAAGGAACCTCTCCCGATTTTCTTATGCCACCTCCGACAAAATAAGACTCTTGAGCATATATATATGAAATCTGACACTTTTTAGGTTTCGTAGTTCGGGTTGAAGCCTACAAATTCAAAGGTACCAAGCAATGCTTCAACAGCCAAAAATTCCACCATAGTAGAGAAGTTTGCCTTCTACAGTCTGTCTGTATGAAGTGTGCTGGTGCACACTCATCAGCAGCCTGTGCTAAACCACGTGACACCCAGCAAAATGTGTTAATTGCAATGGTGACCACCCATCAAACTATCGTGGTTGCAGTGCTCACCCGGAACACTTAAAAATTAGACGAAACCAAATTAAGACCATAAAAGAAGCGGCCAAAGCTGGTAATTATTCTCCCCAACTAATTGTCCCAACAACCTCAGGAAATACCTTTGCTAGCAAACCCATTAATTCAACAATTTCTTACAGCCAGGCTGTGCAGCCCAATAACTCCCCTCGTCCCACTATAACGACTGAACAAACCACTAATATTGTAACTCCTGCTAATTCTACTACTGAAACTCCAACCTCTAAAGTAACGCCAATGGGAAACCTTGACGGCACACTAAATAAACTTTTAAAAATTAGAGATGTTCTTTAAGAAATTAAACAACTCTGTTACGAAATGATTATACCAGATTTTAATTACTTAGTTGATAAACTTAACTCACCGTCTATAACTAACGTTCTTTCTGCTGCCTCACAAGAGGCAGCCACCGCTTCTGCCCCTTAATGCTCCCCTCTACTTCTTCTGCAATTTCTGTTCTGAGCTGGAATGCTGATGGCTTGCGTACACGTATTCATTGAGCTTCGGGAGTTTGTTATTCAGAACCCGGTTGATCTTATTCTGGTACAGATGGTGAAGTGTCCCACCCCCATAACTCTCAAAATTCAAAACTACAGTCTGTACTTCACTCCCCGCCTTGACCATAATACTAACGCTCCCCTACGTTTCGGTGGCACAGCGATCTATGTCAAACGGAATATTAAACATAACCATCTCCCCAGTATTAACTTACATACCATTGAAAACACAATTGTTAAAATTTGGATAAACTCTAGTACTACTCTTCCCCTTGTTTCCACTTACTTAAGAATTATCGATGGTAGACCCTTAACTAATGAACTTTCTCAACTTTTTAATCTTGACCATAAATTTATACTTTTTTTATGACTTTAACGCTCACCATCCCCGTTGGGACTGCCAGAATGACCATTCAGTAACCAGATATGGTACTGAAATTAATTCCTACTCAATTGATAACTCTTTCCCATTGATTGCTTTCCCATTGTACCCCACCAGGCTTCGTGTTTCAGGCTCCCAATCCATCATTGACTTTGCCCTTTTAAACAACATTCACTATCCGTATGAGATTAATACTATTAATGATTTATCCTCTCACCACTTACCTGTTAAACTTGACATTAACTGCAACCCCGTGCTCCCTTCTATCATTTCTCCTTATCATACTAACTGGCAGTCCTTCACTAAATTTGTTAACAACTCCTCCCCACCCTTTAATGATATTAACAGTCTTGATGACATAGACGCTGCTGTTACCTCTATCACTAAGACCATCCAAAGCGCGCTGGAATCTGCTCAGGTCCACTCTCCCCATTATTTCTATCATAAACTACCCCATTATATTGTTGACCTAATTAAATATAGGAACCATTTCAGAAAAATTTGGCAGCAAACTCGGGACCCCAGAATGCTTAATTACAAAAATCTTGACAATCAGGTTAAAATTAAAATCAAAAATTTCAAAAATAATAAATGGAAAGAATTTATTGAGTCACTAGCTCCCACTTATAACTCAGTTTGGCAATATCTTAAAAGAATTAGGAAACCCCATAAGCCCCTTCCACCCTTTATCTCCAGTTCTGGTATCTTAACTAGTGACTCTGACAAAATTGAGGCCTTAACAGCTAATTATGAAACCCAATTCAATCCCCACTCTAGTGTTTTTTGCCCAACTACAATTGATAAAGTCTATGATATCCTCCAAAACTTTCAGTCCAGTAATCACAATAGTGAGATCGAAAAAACCACTGTTAGCGAAGCCTTAAATGCAATTAACTCCCTCCCTAATAGAAAAGCCCGTGGTCAAGACGGTATCACCAATAATGTCATTAAAAATCTCCCCCTTCATTATGCCAACTATTTAACTGATTTAATTAATAACATCTTTAAATTTAAATACTACCCACGTCCCTGGAAATCGGCCATTATTTTCCCAATTCTTAAGCTTGGTGAGTATCCTTTCCTTCCGAAAAACTACAGGCCCATAAGTCTCTTATCTTCTCTTTCTAAAGTGGCTGAACACATTTTTTGTAGCCGTATTCATAATTTTATAGATAGCAATAATATTCTCTCTAATGCCCAATTTGGTTTCAGACCTAAACATTCTACCACAAAGCAGCTGATTCGTGTTACTGAGTACATCCATGATGACTACAGAACAGAATGCAGACTGGTGCTGTGTTCTTTGATGTTCTTAAAGCTTTTGATACTGTCTGGCACAGTGTCCTTATCTATAAACTCATTAAATTTAAAATGCCAGCTGCCCTAATTAAACTTATACAATCCTATCTTTCGGACAGAACTTTTGCTGTAAGCTATTCTGGTACCACTTCAGCCCTACGTTAATGCGGGAGTTCCTCGAGGTTCGAAACTCGGACCGATCTTATTTAACTTATTTATAAATGATATCCCCACCACACCGAACACTTCGCTTGCCCTCTATGCTGATGACACAGCTATTCTCGCTAAAAAACATAATGTCAGATATATGCATACTTACCTCCAACGTCACATTAACATTCTTGAGTGCTGTTTTGATAAATGGCGTATTAAATTAAATCCCAGTAAAACAAAAGCTATCTTCTTTTCATAAAATAGGATTCCCCCACCCCCAGTTAACGTTTATAGTCAGCTCATCCACTTTAAAAGAGAAGTGAAATATTTGGGTATCTTCATAGATAGTAAGCTTACTTGGAAGAAAAATATTAATCAAAATATCTGCAATTTTTTTAAGACTAGAAAAGATATCGCCTACCTCCTGTACCAGAAGGAGATGAGTATAGAAAATAAACTTCTGCTTTACAAAACCGTACTTCGACCTATACTTCTTTATGCAGTACCTGTATGGGGGTCAGCGGCTAACCGTCATGTCCAGAAATTGCATTGCACACAAAATAAAACCTTACGTCTAATCACTAAAGCCAATAGATATAAAACTAACTACTCCCTCCACAAAGATCTAAATATTGAACCCATTCGCCTGGCTATAATTAATCTCGCCACTAAATTTTATAATAGTCGTTACTCCACCCCTAATAAAGAAACTTAATGACAATTGAGAATTTAATCGTAGACCTAGAGCGACTCTAGTGTTTGACACTGGGATTACTCCCAACTCTTCTTTCCCATAATTTAAGTTTTTTTTCTTTATGTCATTCCGTTTTCCTTAAATTCTTTCTAGACGGCTTATTTTTCATCCCCCCCCCATTTTTCCAAATTATATGCAGTCACATCCTCTTACGCTTTTTTGAAAAAGGAAGTGTGTCGTCTCGTTGGTGTAATATGCCTCTGCGAATCCTCATGGTCAAATTGTGAGCCGTCCTCCCTGATAATATCTTCTGTTCAGCTCCTGGATCCTGTTTCATCAACCAATCAGGTTGCGGGACACATTTTGCTCTCGACCAGTAGTTAAGCTTGATCTTTTTTAACCTCTGAAATACAAATTCATCATTTTGCTTCCTTTTTTGGACTGTTTTCAAGCAGGGGTTGCTTGATAGTTCTTTCCAATCCTGGGTTTGATCCCAGCATTTAATATCTTTGCTGCTCGCGGTCCTCTGTGGCTCGTCTTCGACTTTTGAGAGTTTAATCTTTATATTTTGCTTTTTATTTTATCTTATATTGGAACTTTTTTTTTCTTTTTTTTTGACAAGTCTTGCTAATTTAATTTTGTGGTAACTTTAACTTACTAAATTCTAATGTTTTTATTTTTATTTTTGTAACTTCTTTAATTTATTTTGTAACTTAATTTTTTTTTTTTTCTTTTTTAACTTGATTCATTTCTTCTTGGACCATACGTGAAAAGCTTCAGTGTTTCCCATATCCATACCAAGGGTAAAGGGCTTTCTTAGCCCTTAGCCCTATTTGGAACCTCACGAAAACTTTTGTCCATGTCCATGTGCTCTACTCCGTAGTGAAACATCCCAATACTCAGTCGGTACATTATTTTTAAATTATTTTTTTTAACTCCATGATTTTAATTAACTGAACAGGATTTACTGTAAAACATCTCAACTTCTAACTCCTCCGCAATGTTTACAATATAAAGAAAATTAATACATGTGCCGAAAGTACAAATACTTTTGATATGGTTGTGCTTGAAATAGGTTATTTATGCTTACTAATTTTTTAGTTGAGAAGATAATAATCAATTTCTCTGGTTTCCCCGTGATAATTTCTGTACGTCGCTGCCTTTGAGTGTTACATAATAGAAGCAAAGTATTATATTTTTTACTCCGGTAAATTTTATGTGTCATACAATTCAAAAGTCTTATGATAATTAATTTTATGTTTGACTGTTGTATTATAACAGTAAGTTATCGTTTAAATTATGCCTGGGATAATTTATGATGCATTCTTATGTAGTGTACCAATTTATGAAATCAGTGTCAAAAATTAATACTATTAGATTCAAGGTTGAATCTTGTTTAATTCAACAAAGTTAAATAGCATTATTGCCCTAAGTTAATTTTTTTTTATAATAAAAGTCTGCGTATCACGTAGAGTTTTATCCTGCTGTCTAGTTCTTATGTAATCCTGCCATTTATATCAGTTGGCACTCACCTATGCGATGTGAGCTGTCTGTGGTGACTTTTAACGTGTTGCACTTTTATGTCAATTTTTTTTTATTTTACAATGAGTAAGTATGTGGGTAGATCCTCATTCAGAATCTGTGCTAATATGAATATATTTATATTTTATCATATTTTACCTCATTTCTTCTGTTTAAAAGTATATTATATGTTGCAAGAAATTTGGATTCACTTATGGAAGAAATTTTTGTTAGTAGTAAAATGTATTTGTAGATTGCAGATTCCCAAGATTTACAGGTTATGGCCAAATGACTATGGTGCTGGCATTCGGTTCAGATCCTATGGGTTCTAGTCCCACTGTTAGCAAGGATGCTTGCAGCCATTCGGAATTGGCTTTAAACTTTAAACTGTATGTCCCGGTCTAATAAGTGTAGCAAAAAGTTCACCGCAGAGCACTAAACCAAACCACCCCAAGATTTACTTTTGTGCTGTCTGGATTTATTTTTATGTGTTATTAAAGTGAGTTTGTAAGCATCTATGACATGTTTACTGCTTATTTAGTATAACAAAGAGTTGAAATAAAAATACCATCATGGATGAATTGCAAGTTAGGAACGGCTTCCTTATCTGTGCCCGAAGCCAAATTTTTCATGGCAACCTTGGTGCCTTTTTTGTTTACCTCCAGCCCTCTGTATGGCAAGTGGGTAGGACTGGTTCTTAAACCCCACCCTTAGCGCTACTCGTCACTTATAACTGATATCATGCAACACAGCATATTTATTTACATTTTTCAATAAAATAAGAGTATAAAGAAATTTACTATTAAATCAAACTTGTAAATTATCTGGTGATGATCTTTTAATATGAAATCATCTATTTTGTGAAAAATGTCATTTTTCTAGTAAAGAAAGCTTTTTTTTTTATGTAGTTATTGTCTCAGAAATGTTGTTTCTATATTTTTGTCCATCATTGACCAATCTACAACTATATTAGAACTAAAGTAGGCTGCCTTGTTAAAATTTAAAACAAGCTATAGCATTAAAGTTACTTCTAAAGAACTACAGCTTAAAATATTCTCCTTTTTAAATAAAATAGTTATATCTATAAAAATACTGATTTTTTTTTTTTTTAGGAAACTGTGCTATTTAGACGTACCTTCCACTCATCCCAATTTCATTCCCTAATAATTTCCAAAATTTAAATTTTTTTATAAAGCAAAAATAATTTTCTCAAATAATATTCAATTGACAAACCTAATCACTTCAAATAAAGTTAAAGATAAATTCAAATTTAACAATTTAATTTAATCTATTTCAATTTAATATAAATATATATTATACTATATATATATAAATGTATAAATATGCTATATTGATCAAGTAAAATATACAGACTAAAGAGAATCAGATTAGAAAATCGTACAATTACCAAGAACCCGTCGAAAACTCGAAAGTGCGAAAAAAATCAGAGAACTCAAGTGGTCACCTATACAGCAGAAAAAAAATCTGTGTACTGACATTTGACCCTTCTGAACTGGCCTGCTTACTATTACGGCGACCCTTGTGACATAGCTCATCGAGGTGGCTCTCCTGAGGGGAGTAGAACGAGTTGCACCGCAAGGATTGGTGCAATATCATCTTGGTGAGCTTGGGGTACAGATAAGGAATCTTAGCTGCAAGGGATTAATTTTATTTGGTTGTTGATATTTAGAATAATAATTTATAATACTGACATATATATTATTTTCTTGTTATTGACTTCAAGTCATGTTATCACTCTTTTTTTTTTATGTTTTGTTGCAAAAAGAATTTGCTCAGTTTTTTATATGGATTTAATTTTTTGTATCCTCATAGGTTTCAATTAAGTATGTTAAGAAGAAGTATACGTGTGTTAAAAAACAGTCATTGTTTGTATATTTCAAGCCGATTAAAACTTCATACATCAGTCTTTCCTGTATTATATGCAAGATTTGATAAAGATTTGCCTAATCCACAGTTACCTACACCTGCTAGCAAGCTGTATGGTCATGACACAGGTACATAAATAGTTTTTAATTAGAATATTTTATTATAAATTTTCATTCATTTTGACTGTTTATTGTCTGAATATCAATATTATGAACATTTTTTATAAGAAATTTTCATTTTGTTTGTTATTTATATTCACACATACTTTACAACCTAGCAATTATTTGCTTGTTATAAAGATATTCAGGGGATTGACTAACCTATGTTGATTTAACTTTATTTATATATTCATATGTAAGGATCATTCATTTTTATAGACTCAGAAAATTCCAGTGCTTATATACTTACATACATAATGCATTTGAGAATATCAGGGACTGCATAGACTTTATGTATATTTCAGTCCAGGAATTCTTTAAATCAAATTTTTATGTGCCAAACCTTAAATTTCTTAGTCTTAAAAGTTTATGAAAATACTATAACTTAAAATAATTGTAACTTTAATATTTTTCTAAATTTAATATCAGTGTATAAATTTTATTTATAAAACTATTATAAAAGTTTTAGTTCTATTGCTTTTACTTACTTCAAGTTCGTCAGGTCAAAAGCAGAGAATCCAACTTCATATAAGCTTCTTCAGGAGTCAGGTTACCTAATATCAGGAATCAAAGAGATTTTTTTAAAAGGGTATACCAGTATTTTTTCTACCCTCCATTTTAAAAAAACAAAGAGAAACCAAATATATCTTCATAAGTTTTTTTTCATAGCCATAACATTTTGTCAGTAAAAGCCACAGCATTTGCAAAAGTACTTTTCTTGATTTTTTTGCTCTCAAAAACAAAAGTTGCTCCTTTCTTCTTTTTTGCTGCTAAAACATACCTTTCCAGTAGTAGAGGAGTAAACACAATTAGCTGGTAAAATTCGAAATGATACCTATTATCATTTTAGATGCTGCTGGTGGGGCTTAAAAAAGGGCGTATGAAAATAATTCTTATATATATATACATACATACATACACACACTTTAATACCAATTCTTGTCCCCCCCCCCCCTTCAATGCTTATTTCCATGTTTTTTTTCCTGTTACCCTTGTACTTGCATATTTAACTTCATTTGTGGTAAGCATCACTAGAATGACTAAAGCATTTGTTCTTCTCTGCAAAAAGTCTTACTTCTAGATTTACAGAATGTTTTAACTACCTTGCTGAACCAGTGGGAAATTACATTTCCACATGCTTTTTTTCTGAGATCTAGAAGTAATGCCATTACTGTCCAATGTACTCTTCATCATATACTAGTACTTGCATGAGAAATTGGTTCTATGAGGAAACAATGACCATTTGTAGGAGTAACTTAAGTTACAATTATAATATTCATGAATGAAACAAAAATTCTTCTTAAAAGGGGGGAGGGATTGAAAATATTCTATTGGAGATTACAGAGTGGGAAATAAAAGATGTGAATGTAATGATACAATATTTTAATTAATAAAGCATTAAAATTATGATATGTTATTTTCTGCTGAAAGTAAACAACAGCATTCAGTTCTACTTGACAAAACTGTCTGCTTGCTCCCTGAAATAAAATGCTCCCTCTTCTGACCTTTTAATTAGTGTTACCTTTCAAGTGCTGGAACTTGCATGCTAGGTGCAATGTTGTTTAAATTTTTAAATACTATAATAAAATATGAAAAAAGTAATCATGTATGCTATTGTGCATCAATTATGTGTTCATTTATGCTGTAACTATGATTTCCCTTTTGAATACAATGCTAAGCACTTAAAAAAATAGAATTTTTAAAGTTCTATTTAAAAATTTAAATACTTATTTCACACCCGTGATGAATATAATACCATATTATGAGTGCATTAATAAAGTTCATCTATGCATAAATATTAGTTTTAAAATTACATATAGTATACTTAAAACAAAAATGTACAAATTTAATTTTTTTTTATTATATATTGAAGAGTTTGTCTTTGAATCCTAATCATAACTACTTAACTTACTTTTCTCCATTCTGATCAGGGAATGACTAATGATTATATATCATTGCTATTCACATGTCCAGTAATGACAAAGCATTGGAGTTAATGGTTTAAAACAAAGGTTCTAAAGCTTTTTCATTCTCTCAATCCATTTGGACCTATGATTGCATAGTAACCAATCTATGAAACAAAATCAGTCTTAGCATTTGTCTACCCTCTAGGGCAGTGTTTCCCAACCTTTTTTGTACCATAACCCACGTAAGCCTTTCTGAAATTCTTATGCCCCCCCCCCCCTTTGTAAATACATAATGGAAGTAGTCAACATGAGGTTCAGTGGTTAAAAGTTTCTAAATCAAACGACACAAGAAACGAAAGTCACCAGAATTAATATTAAGAATAACATTTAATGAAAATAGAATGTGCACTTAGTAAGAAGCACCCTTTCGAAGTGACACAAATTTACTTAACGCGAGAATCGAAATGTTGAAAATCAATGCGCATGCACGCTATACAGGAAGTGATCTATTTATAGAAATCTTGCGCTACAATTCACTACAGCAGCTGTTAGTAGAATTACATTGGGAACAGTTTATGATTAGAAATAAAAAAGAGTTAATATAATCGAAGAAGGAAAAGTCCGGAGATGATCAGACTGGAACATATAATTTTTTATATTCAAAAATTGAATTGTTCACTGAAGAAACTTAAATGATAGGTTTTAGGTTACAAGTAATATCTCTGCGGCTAGACACTCTGCTAATTAAATTTTAAAATGTATATAAATTGGAAGAGAAACCCAACGCCAAATTTAGAGCAAATGTTGTTTAACTACATTGTTAAGCCTGTTAGCTAAATTTATATATATAAAATCCAAATGCCAATCACTGACTCATCACTGTATCCCTGGAACCATAAGTCTTAGGAAGTTGACATTTTGCAGGTTGGTTTCTCTTAGTTCCTAAGTGCTCATTAAGAATGCCCCTAAAAAACTGAAACAGGTGGTTTAAAGGGGCTGAAACTCTCAAAGTAACATGCTGACTGATGTCTGGAACCATAAGCCTTAGGAAGCTGATATTTTGACTGGTGGTTCCAACAAGGTCCTAAGTGCTCACAAAAAAATATTTTTAAGAAATATCAAAATTTAAAGTAGTTTAAAGGGGCTTAAGCCCCTCTCTAAACACTGACTGATCACTGTATCTCTGTAAACAGGAGACCTAGGAAGCTGAAAATTTTGCCTTGTGGTTACATAAACGCTATATATAAATTGCTTATATTCACTTTTACCTAATTGTGGGAGAGTGGCATTTCAAAATTAGTTGCTATAAAAACCATACCACTGTCAAGACTTAACCAAGAAGATGATGCAAGAATAGCACTCTTAAAATATTTCAACAAATATTAAACATTATTCAAGGTCCAGGCTCACCTGTCTCATTATTATTATTATTTTTTTTTTTTAGTTTTAATATAAATTAATACAGTTTGTAGATTTCAATGTTTTAATAGGAAGCTTGTAATTTTGAAATCATGCTCTTTTACTTACATGAAATACAAATACATATTAATATTTCAATATAAATTTTCGTTACATGAGATTTGGCAAAAACAATTGAAGAATATAAACATGACTTTTTTTTAATATAGTTATTAGGCAAAATAAATATATATCTATAATCTACAACTCATTGATTTTTAATGTAGTTCCTAAAAAATTATTATTTTCAAGTCTATATGAATGTTAACTTGTTCATGTGCGTAAATATTGTGATATATGAAGTGATATTTCATATTTGAAATTGCCCCCCAGTGGGGCATGGAACCCCATGTTGGGAAACACTGCTCTAGGGCTTTCAGCCAACAAAATACAAAATAGCTAACCTTTTTTTCCTCATCACTGAACAATATGTTTTAATTTTTAAATAATTTTATATTTGAAATAAAAATTTCAAATATATGTGCCCCCCCCCCCCTCCTCCTGAAACAAAAGGAAAAAAAGAGAAAAAAACAATAAAATGAGAAAGTAATTTCATTTGATAAATGTTAAGTGTTTTGTATATTGTTCTTAAAATAACAAAATTTCAGTGGGAAACCAAAATAAAACATTGAACATCCCTGAGAAATACTAAATCTTCAAGATATTAACTACAGTACAGGAGGGGCTAATCCAAAATAAAATATTAGGGATTCTTATTAATAGACAGTTATAGTTATGAAAGGGGAAATGAAGTGCTAATTCTCTCAGCAAGATGCTGAGAAGAGAAATAAATGACTTAAACAAGAGTCTGCCTGCTTTGTGTGTATTTTTTAACGAGTAAGGAAAATTATCAAATAATATTTCTAAAATACTTGTATATATATATATTTTAAAATATCTTTATTTAACAAAATATGATTTGGGCTTAAATGTCATAGCTTAACAGCTGTAAAAGTCCAACCTCTATGTTTCACCATTACTAAAAATAACTGATTTAAAAAAAAACAAAAACTGATTAATTCCAATGGATACATCAGTTACTGATTCAGTCACTGCTTTAAAATTCTTAAAACTTTCTTTACAGTTGAAAAGGTATGTAAGTGTTTAGTATTGTCTTCATATAATTAATTTCTCGAATTGTTGAATTACAGACATTCTGCTTGAACAGTTGAGAAATTGCAAATCTTTAGATAGAACTTTGGAACTTATAAGCATGCATTTAGCTGTGATGAACACCGTACATATTGTGATTTGTTTAGAGAATATTCATTCTTTCATAAAGTAAGTGAAAATTATTTGTAATTTCTGTTCTTTAGTTTTTTTATGTCAAGAAATAGGCTTAATTTTGTGACAGTATTTTCATTTCATCAGAATGTATATATGTATGAGTACTAACAAAAAATTAGTGTCTCTTACTGAACAACAATAAAAAAAAGAGCAGGGTGCTCTTTCATGAAAATTTAGCTACATGAAATAGGCAATTTATAGTGCAGATATAAATTTTATTATAATTATAACCAAAAAATTAAATTCTGCTGTGATTTTAAGTAATTATTAAATTAAATGCATTTAACAGAGTTATTTGATAAACTAGTTTCAAATGATGACAACTCATTTTTTAATCAAATTTTTATTTTATTTATATACCGTAGCTTGAAAATAAAAGCTCTTAATATTTAAGGATATCTCAATGATTAGAGGAAAATTTTATTTATTTAAACTCTTGTTTTAAATGATATATTAGTTTTAAAATATTGATGAATAAGCATTGATTTAAATGGAAAATCTTCAAATAAAAGAAGAAAAAAAATTAGTCTAAAACGTTTTCAGATTGCAAAAGATCTCTTTTTAAATGCATATTTTAGAAATTTTATATTTTATTTCTTTATAGATAATATTTATTTTGTCCATATGCTGAAAGCTTCAAATGTACCTCTCAGTGAAAATCCTTAAATAATGTTGTGTCTTCATTTGTAAAAATATTTTTCTGTAATATGCTAATAGTTTGTCAAAAAGTTGTTACTGTAGCAGGGCTCTATTCAAACTTTTTTTTAAAGTAACTAGGGGCTTTGCTCCTAGGCTCGCTACGCTCGCTCCTCTGTTATGGCTAATAGCGAGATACATAGGGGTGATTCTCGGGCAATGTAACAGCCATTTACTGTTGTCAGTCGCCCTTATGCGAAGTGGATAAAGCCTGCCTATGGGTGAAAAATTGGATCTTCTTTCATGTCTTTCTCTGAAGGAAGCAAATTAGAAGATTTTTTTTGAAGTATTTCTTTAAAATTCAATTAAAAATAGAAATTTTAAGATAGAGACTTGAAATGAGGTTTATATGAATGAGGAAGCTTTCGTCTTCCAGATGATGCAAATATTTTTTTTTGTAACATAATAAATCTGAGAGCATTGAACTTATATTTGTCGAAATGCATAAATTTGTCGAAAAAGTGGATTTTAAATTTTAATAAAAATATTAGTCTGTTTTAAATTATTTTTAAGCAAATGAGGTCTTGTTTGAAGGAGAAATGTCTGTAGTCTTAGATTGTAAAAAAATCAAATTTCTACGATCCTTTTTTGGCGAGTTATTGTAATCTGAACATGAAAGTCAATATTTTCCCACAAAACATAAAATAAAAAACAAACTTAAAGGCCAACGAAGATGAGACATGTCTTACTTTCTTCCCTACATTGTTCTGCATCTATTGGTATTGGTCTCGACTCCATACCCCCAGCGGTTTCGGAGGAGATAGCGTGACAAGCTTTTGACAGTGGCAGTTACTTTTTTTTAGAATAGAGAGAAAACTGATAAAAATTTCAATGTTTTGAACTTTAAAATAAATCCACAGAATTTTCAAATCCAGATATAATGATGTTTGCTGATTCACATATTTTCAAATTGGTCTTTGTAGATTTTACATTTTATGCTTAGATAGAAATTAATTTTTAGGAATTACAGCATTCTGTTATTACTATTTAGGCATTGCCTTCACTTTGTATGAACAGCAGGTTTCATTTTACTAGAATAATCCACCTTTAGAGAATCTAGTACTTCTCACTCCTCATAGATGTAAATGGCTTTGATACCTAGGTGTGAGCAGCAAAAGTGTTTGTCTTTTCTCTTTCTCCACTCCTTTGTTTTGTCTAGATTTGTTTCTGCAAATTTGTTTTCTATATTTATTATTAAAATGAAAATAGGAAATATATCTTGGAAAGGTAAAGTATAGGCTGTGGACCAAATTAATTTTCCTTCTTATTGTTGTACTTAACTTGTTTGAAAACTGAAATAGTTCATGGTCAAATTTCTTTTATGTGATGATTTAAAAAATTTTTTCTTAATGTTTAGAACATAACCACGAATTCAAAAGGGAAAAAAATTTCACAAAAAGATCATAGCTTATATTGTTAATTATATTTTGATACCTCTTCGATGTTATTCATTTTTTTTAAAAATTTTTTACTTTAAAACATTTGACATCAAATTGTTTAGCTTTGTGCATTTCTTCTTTTTAACTAATTTTTCATCCTGATAAAAAAAATATGAAAACTTTGAAAAAATTCTTTCACCTTATCTTTCACTTACCAAAAAGTGTTTTAAACACATATGTGAAGTTATGTACCTAGACAGAAGATCAGAACTCACAATGGGGGTGGGACTTCAAGTTTACATTCTAGTTTTGATGTTATAACCTTAGAGATTAAATACTGTTTTTATTCACACTGTCAGCTACATTTTATATGTTAAAGAAATTAATAATGAAACATCTGTGATCCTCAGCATGAAGATTTCTGATATCTTTCAGAATATTAAAAAATGAATTGATGTGTAGTAGGCATAAATGAGACTAATTTAAACAATAAATAGATTCAAATATGTAGCCTAATTGCTAATTTTTTTTTCCTACACAGCACTGCTAAAAGATTTTTTGACATTGCAAAATTGAAACAAAACAAATTAGTTCCCATTGTTAAAGAAAGCATTCTTGTATCGAAACCTAAATAATTTTACCTGAAGTTGTAAAAGCTACCAAGACTACGTTGAATGTAGTTGTTTGTAATCAGAATGTGTATATTTGTGAATAAAATAATTTTTGATTTTAATTTATTGCCTAGTTTGATTTTTTAAATTTAATTTTGTTATAACTGTAATTTGATGGTATTTGTATAATATATAAATAATTAGACATCAGTTTTAATTATATTTGAAGAAAGAGGGTTGCCTGTGATTTTATGCATTTAGCTTCCTTCAGATTTTCAGGACAGATTTACATTACATATAGCTCAAATCATTAAATTAGAGATAATTTTTTTTTTTATTAATGGTTACTTTCACCGAAAATTTCACTAAATCAGTAACTTATGATTTTTATACCAAACTGAAATTCTATACAATAACTATAATCAGAATATTCATTCCTTCCAAACAGAAATAGATAAAAATTAAGAGTCCAGAGGTTGTCTCATCTTTAGATTTCCCTAATTTTTGTCTGTTATTGCTTGAAGTACATTATTCTATGAATATTGTACGTTTTCATGAATGTGCTACATTTTAAATGAGTGTTAATTTCTGTAGCACTTTTATTCATTTTTATTATTTTATAATTTGTATATATATATTATTTATTCTCTTTTCAGAAATGAAAAAGTTGTGGCTGACAGCTTGGTTGAAAATCCTACTTTTAAATTATTTTGTTCCCGCCTGATGAAAGTAATTAGATTATTTGAGCCAGATGAAGTTATTACTTGTTACAAATTACTTTGTGCATTACAAGTCAGAAGCAACACTTATATAATGCAGTCTGTTTTAAAAATGTTAGGTGCTCATCTCAATAATATGTCTTTAGGACAACTGACTTTCCTTAATTTCCTTCTTCATAAGCAACGCCACAATCCATTAGTTGATGGACTGAGGCTAGCTCTACCACTAGTTTTACAAGTTCAAATTGATCAACAATTAGATTCTGATAATTTAAAAGATGTTGTTAATTGTTTGCAGTTAGCTTGTCGTTCTAGATTAAAGTCTACAGTAATTCAAGTAAGTAAATTCTGCCTAAACTATTTTTTATAATTATTTAAATTCTTCTATATACTGTGTCATTGTGTATGAATATATATGTTATCAACTGTATTAAGTTTTTTATTCTGATCAGAAAGAGGCATTGAGTGCTATGAAGGAAATATGCTATCTGATACTAGTAGCATATATCAGATATAGGTTTGAAAGATGGTGCTGATTACACTAGCCAACAGTGAAAATGTAACAAGAACAAAGTGAGTTGTTCTGTACTAAATTGACCATGCTGATCACGAAAACGACTATGAAAATCCCTGATTAGCTCTAGTTTTTGATATATGAGGGGGAGGGTATCAGTTAATGATAAGCATTTCCTTTGAGCCTTCCCAATATTGCCTTTGAAATTCCACGATTGGTAAACAACTTGGTTATCCCCGAAAACATGCTGGGTGTATTGTTGAGTGTAGTCTATTTTTAGCCTGAGTGGGGGGGGGGGGGAGTAACACCACTGTTCCTGGTTGAAGCATAAAAGATCATCAATGGACTTTGCTATCCCCATGATCAAACCACGTAAATTATTGTTATTTTTACCATGTATGACAACTCCAGTCATACATGGTATTTCAAAGAAAAAAAGGTTAGCCTTGACATATCCTAACATACCGTCTACTATGCGACCAGTGCCTTACGGAGTCAGTCTGCCTGTTCCAATCCTACCTAAGTCTTATACAGTGAGTGACAACAGCGGTAGTGATTCTGGTACTATTTCCACACCTTCAAAAGAGAGTACATCGAAAGATCCTGATTTCTGGAGCAATGAGGAGTCTACACAGCAGCATAAAATCACACAATGTGAGTTGAATGATCTGGTGAGAGATCTACAGTTACCTAAAGGTGAAGCCAAACTGTTCATGTCTAGACTGCAGCAGTGGGATTGTATTGACCAGATGGTAAATGTGACTGCGTTCCGTGACCGCCATACTCCCTTCCTTCAGTTTTTCAATAGTGAAAATAATTTGGTATTTTGTAGTAACATAGACAGTTTCATGGCAGCTATGAAAATTGACTGCAAAATTGTTGAATGGAGACTGTTCATCGATTCATCAAAGTTAAGTCTAAAAGCTGTCCTTCTGCATAATGCAAATTTGTTTCCATCTGTTCCGATTGGTTATGCAGCTTACATGAAAGAGATGTATCAGAACATGAAGCAACTATTATGTACAGTAAACTATGACAAGTTAAAGGGGCTAATTTCTGGTGATCTGAAAGTCATTGCCATATTACTTGGCCTGCAACAAGGTTATGCCAAATTCTGTTGCTTTTTGTGTTTATGGGACAACTGTGCAAGGGCACGTCACTACAGACAGAAATATTGGCCTGTGCGTCAATCAGTTAAACCTGGAACACACAATGTTTTATATGAACCACTCGTCAAAACAAGCAATATTAAACTCCCTGCTCTTCATATAAAACTGGGCCTTATGAAAAAATTTGTAAAAGTGATGGATAAGACTGGGAAAACATTTTTGCATTTGTCTATAAAATTTCCACGTCTCAGTGAAGCCAAAATAAAAGAGGGGTTTTCCGTTGGTTCACCACAAACTTTTTAAGGATGAACATTTCAATAATATTCTCAAAGTTGATGAGAAGTTAGCCTGGGATTCCTTTGTTCAAGTGTCCAAAACCTTCCTTGGAGATCATAAGGCAGAAAACTATAAGGATCTTGGGGAAAATCATCTGCAGTGCTACGATAGACTGGGGTGTAACATGTCTTTAAAGTTACACTTCTTACATTCACACTTGGACTTCTTCCCCGAAAACTGTGGAGCTGTTAGTAACGAACATGGAGAACGCTTCCACCAAGAAATTTTGGACATGGGAGAAAGATACCAGGGAAAGGGGAGGGAATCAATGTTAGCGAATTACTGCCAGATGCTTATCAGGTAATCACCAGCAACAGAATACAAAAGGCAGGCAAAGCGATTGCGCCATCACTGACCTTCCTCTGAGGGAGAACTACAAGGTAAATACATGCGTGGGCTTTTAAGGGCAATTCTGAAAAGCTTCAATAACTAAAAAATGTATTTTCATTATCATTTCTGTGTTCAGCACCCTTGAAAACATAAAGATGAACTGTTTTCATCAATGTTACAGAAAAAAAGTTAAAAATTTTGTTGGCTAGTGTTATCTATGAACTATTATGGGCAGTGAGAGTTTTTCAATATGATGTGATTGGAAGTATGGTTTAAAACCCAGTGGAGGAATTTCTACTGGGAAAGAATATGCTGCCTATAGTCAAAATTCATCAACAGTTTATCACAGTTTATGGTGACTAAGTGATATCTGCTGAAAAAGAGAATTAGTAATGTTCGTTTTAAATTAGGTGAGAGGATGTTTAAAAAAATGGCATCCTAACTAGATGTCTTAGTAGTTTGACAAAAGAGATGAACTCAGAAGAAACGGGAAGAGAACCTGAGTCACTACCTATGGGGCTCCATATTGTGATTGAGCTATAGGACTGTACATCTTTGGTAGGTGTTTTTCTATTTTTCTGAAGGCATATGCCTAATGGAGGCTTTGTACATTGTCTGTCAATAGCTGAGTTGCACAAATAATAGCATGCTTGATATTCCTTCAGCTTCATGCAGAAGACACACTAGGCTTTCTTGAGAGTACAGTGACAGGAATTGAGCTGCTTTGTTTTCCTCTAGCAAGAGGACTTCCATGTAGTAGAAATACAGAGCATCATTACTAGGGAAGAAATTTCAAGTGAAACCATGCATTTAAGAAATGACATCTATTTTGTGGAGCTACACAGGTGTAATTTTTGCGAACTTCTTAGATAACCAACTCTTTATCAATCTTCATCAGTACTTTGTCCTTCTGAAAAAATTGGGTGAGGCTATTCTATAAAAATGACAAGGTCTATTTGGTAGCAATAGCAATATCATACTCTCTCGTGATAATACTTGACTTGACAAAACCTTACTGCACTTGCTTTACAAATACTGGAAGATAGTGTAGAAGCAGCTACACTGGAGGTATTTCTGCATCTCTCTTTTGCATAGATTTTGTTTGGTCTTCAGCCCCAAACTTAACCTTTAGTGATTTTTACCTTTTTCTTGCATTTGAAACAACATGTGTTAGTTTCTTACTTCACGTAGGATGGTTATTTAAAAAAAGGCTGTGTGTGAAACAAGATGGCTACATCAGCAGGTACAGGAATTTACCATTCTAAAATGGATAAGCTGGTTAGACTGTTCAACAAAAATCTGAATTGTTATGATTATATTGTAAACAAATCCTGTTCCCTCACAGTGTTTGTCAGCATGTTTTTCTTGATTTTTATGTTACCTGTTATTTTCTTTTGGTAGGATCAATAGAAATGCCAAAACAAAAAAAAAAAGCCAAAGGTTCATAAAACCCCTTAAAAGTGCTCATATTTTTAATAATTATTTCAAGGACCTTTGAAAAGTCTCTATATTTTTAAGCTAAATTATTCAGGAGGTGGGGGGGGGGGGTTGTTTTGTTGTTTCCATAATGCTGAAATTTTTCAAGCAATTTTATCAGTATACAAAAATAAGGCAATTTGTCACAGATGATGTCATATTTTACCATAATTAGAAGTGCAAATGTGTATCAGTTGTTTGCTGTAAAGCAGTTTTTGTTTCCCATCAAAATTTAAAATTTCTAAAAAAGCTATGAGTCTTATATCCTCTCCATTAGTTTAAAGACTCAAGTCATTACTATTTACATAACATTCCAAGTAAATAATTTGAAAAATATTCTTTCATATTACTTAAATAGGTAAAGTGTTTAGAAAATTATTATAGGGCACTAAGTATGAGTCATTGCATAAATGATAAATAAACCTTGAATACATTAACATTTGTAATTTGGATTTTTTTTTTTTGCTATTGATATAGTTAAATGTATACTCTTAACGTTAATGTGATCATTTATTGAAAAATTTGATAAAGGAATAGATTTGTTGTATGATCATTAGCTACTAGCTTTAAAAATATGAAATTATAGCCTTTAAAAGAGCTTGAATTTTATTTCAAGATCTGCATTAGAACCTTACAAAAGTTGGTGTACACCAGGGGTGTCAAACTCGTGGCCCGCGACGAACATTTTTGCGGCCTGGCCAATATATTGGCATACAATAATATATAATAAAATAACCGACGAAGAATTATAATAAGATAGGAAGAATTCACTAAATGTTTTTTAATCATACTCTTTTTTTTGCTATTATTAAACAAAATGTGCATATTTATGTTGAATATACTGTAATAAACCTACGTTTCTATTAATATTGGTTTTTTCTTGTGGCCCACCTATAGTTAAACCTTGTTTGTTTGGCCCAAGTTAGCCTTTGAGTTTGACCCCCCTGGTATACACCTTTATCAATCTTCAAAATTTTTTACGTCTTTTGCATTTAAGAGCAGTTTTTCAAAATTTATAGTTTTGCACATGTATAGACAACATTAAAAATATTTCATTGGGTATTTACGTTTTACGAAGAGCTATTGATGCAACTTCAGAACAGATAGGGTCTGTGAAGTTGGTATTTTTGTGGCAATGATAGGTTATTCACATTTAAAAATCTTATATATTTTTTTCTTTCAGAAAATTGTTGATGTCATTACTGAGAAGGTTTCTGATTTAACAACAGATGATGCCCTGACTGTAGCATTTGCTTTATTGAGTACAGAAATACCTATTGATGGATATAAAGAATTATTATACTCAGTTCTTGAAATTATATCAAGAAATGTATCTGATATAAAGGATAAAAAAATAATAACACTTCTAAAAACTTGTCGTAGTCAACGTGTTTATCACTTTAGCCTTTTCAATTGTGTGGCAGATAGGATTGTTTCTCAAAAATGGAACTTAGAATTGACATATTCAACTCTATGTCAATTTTGTAGCCTTGAATTTTCTCAATCAGACCTTATAAATCATTTTGCAGATGTGCTGTGTTCCGAGTCTGAGCATTATCAAAATAAAAATTTTTATTCACCATTAAATTGTATTGAATATTTAACTGGAACATCATATCATCCTGCAAATATAGATGAAGCAGCCAGAATATTATATTCTGAGGAGACAAAACTTGAAAATCTTAAAACTGGGCAACCACATTTATATGTCAAATTTATTAGCAGTCTTGCAATGTTGGGACACTTTCCACATGATTGCTTATCACAACTTCTTGATGAAGACTTTCTATTTAAAGCTTGGCATATAAGCAAGAAACTAGGTAAAATTGCTTTCATTATTTTTTATATTTTTAATAGCAAATTATCTCAATAACCTGTATCCTGAACTTATTGTAATTATTTTATTTTTATATGTGTTTACATAACATTTATTATCTAGAGATATGTTCAATATTTTCAAAATAATGCTTTTATCTTTATACTTAAATCATGTCATTGATATCAGTTTTTCATATCCTATTAGAACATTTTTATTTCTAAAGAAAATGACTTTTTCTTTGTTTCCTTTTCCAAAAAATATCTTGCATAAATATGATTTAATCAAAATAGAAATAAGATTATACTAGATAAATAACATATAGACATAACTACCTTTTAACAGAATTTATTTTTTTTGTATTATTTCAATTAGAAATGATAATATAAGTAACTGAAAGTGTTTATTTTCTCTGCAATAGAATTTTAAAAAGTTTGTGTGTGGATTTACATATACTAATATCTAAAATAAATTTATCTTTCAGAACTTGAACAATTTCTGGGAAAAAATTTAACCTCCTTTTTTTTTTTTTTTTTTTTTTTTTTAAATTAGCTGACTGAAAGGTGAATTCAAATGTGTAAATTTTAATAACTTTTCCAGGTATGCAAATTATGAGTCTTGTGTCATCTCTAATTATGCTGAAAACTATACAGCATTTTTTTTTTCACAGTTCCTGCTGTTCCTGCTTTTGATTTCATTGAAAATGGACTGAAAATTGCCTGTAATAGCGTTTTTTTTTTTAGGAATTAGAAAATATTGAAAAACTCAGTACTCAAGTTCAAAAGCAAACTCTGTGTTTTTCTTCAGGAGCAGAGTATGAAATCTTCACAGTAAGCCAAGGCAGGCAAAATGGCATTCAGAAATGTTACTATTGGCAACTCTCTTTGGGATAGTCAAGTTTGAAAATGACTTAAATGGATTCCTGTGATACTTTTAAAATTAAGTTCTAAAGGTTTAAAAAAAAAACATTTGCTAACTGACATTTTGCAACTGACAAAGCTCTTTTTTAGCACCTTTACTTATTCTTTATTATAATGAATGTTGTAAACTTAGATTTTGCTGAAAATATACTTAAGAGAATTTTAATTTTCAGGTAGAGCTACAGAGTTTGAAAAGTGTTTATTATCTTTGTCGTGGAGTCTTAAGTTATATGATGAGGCAAAGAATTTTATCATTCCTTCTTCAGTACTTAACAAAGTCATTAATGGTGTATATCAAAAGCATGTGGAAGCAGATTATCCTCTTGCTAAATTCATTGAAAATGGACTGGGTGGATCACAGTTTCTGCAGTCAGGTGTTTTTACAGAAGATGGTCATGTGATTGGTATGTAATTAACCAGTAGTTGTGTTACGAAAAAGTCTTTTCTATTTCTTACAAATCATGTATGATTTCTAAGTACCAGATATTTTATGAAAAAGATTTAGTAGGTTTACAGTAATGTGCAGACCATTCTGGTGTTAATCTGGTTAAAATTTTTTACTTGTAATTTGTAATATGTAGTTGGTTTTTTGGTTTTTCTCTCTACTTTTTTTACTGTAAGTTTTGTACATGTTAATATAAAAAAAATTTCAGATTTTGTAAACTTACAGGCTTAGTCCTAGTTATTGGAATCTAATCTAAGGTCCATTTGATCTGTAAAAGTTCTTGAAAACTTTTCTGATCAAACTTTTCTGATAAGTTTTCTGTTTGGAGAGAGTAAATAAAATAATTTTTTTGTTCTTTTGTGTTTTATATATATTGTACCCACACACATATACTCTGTGTCTTTAGGGGAAATATATATACATTTGACAAAGAAATATTCTGTGGATAGTCTTGTAAAGGCAGTTAGTGTCCGTAACATGTGACTCTATTATAGCTTCGGGATGTGACATCGGGATTTTGTATTCTTACTGTAGCAGGGTGTCTTGATTCCCCCCCACCCCTTATTTTTTCTTGTTTCTTCAAAATAATAGGGATGTATGGTAAATTATTTTAGTAATAAATTTTAAACTTTCAGCAGAATGCTTTAAAAAAGACCTAGTAGGGGAAAAAAAAAGAGTTGAATCCCCTTTTATTGTGCATACTTTCTTTTATTGACATTAACAATTTTGTAATGTATGGGTGAATATAAGTTAATGAAGGCCCTAAGTATAACCTAATAAGATAAAAAGAATTCACAAAGATCAAACATCTGGCTTTTATTTTTGTTGGAAGACATATTCTCTATTGTGAACAGGAAGAGTAATTTAGCACACATTTCACTGATCACAATGAACATTTTGTACTCATCGTTTTGAAGATTTTTTAAAAAAATTATTATTTTTATTATTTATTTATTTTAGTATCTGTAATTCAAAGTCAAAGGCCCTGAGCAAAGTGCAAGATTCTCAGTCGTTCATTCATTTAAATGTGATGATTGCAAGTGCATGCAAAAATGTCCTTAATTTACTTGAATAGTGAATGAAAATTTTGCATATCTGTGGTGTATACAATTAAATGATTTTATTTCACTGGCAACTTGCTGCAGAATTGCAATTCAAAAACTGCTGATGCATTTCAGAATGTTATTACTTCCTAAGTTTTTATTATTTTTATTATATTTAATGTATTGTCACTAAAAAAAACAATGACTTCAAAGGTTCTTGTGCACATATATGTGTGTGTGTGTAGAAACTCAATTTAATTTAATATGCATTATATTTATTATAAATTTATGTCATTAGTTTAGTTGGAAACTAAGAGTTAGAGAATAAATATTTGAAATGCCCTCATTTCAAATATTAATATAGACTTTTCTTTCTTTTTTTTTTTTAGATCACATAGTAGCAATGCGAAGTGGAAATTATCCTGTTTCCATTCGAAATGTACAATCTAAAGAAAGAAAAGAAATAGCTTTACAAAACATGGTATTTGTTGAAGATTTAAAACTTCCAGAGGATGCCAAAATGTGAGAAAATTTCATTTTATTCTGTTGCATATTTTACTTGTAGTTTCTTTAATTACTCAAACTGTATATTATTGATTTTCTTAAACATTCTCAATTTTATGTATTTCTTGTTTGGTTTAATCTATATGTATAAAACAGTTCCGTAACTGACTGATTGACATATAACGCACAGACCAAACAGCTGGACCTAAAGGGCTGAAATTTTGCATGGTGATTCTTCTTATAGTGTAAGGGTGCACTAAGAAAGATTTTTGAAAAATTCTTCTTAGATTTTTTTAAGTTAAATTTTTAAGCTGTTTTGTAACTTTTTTCAAGTTTGCATTTAAAATAATGATCTGAGGGTTATAAAATTTATATCACCATAAAAATTCCTTTAAAATGAAATCTTTTTTGAATCTTTACCTCCATTTTCTGATGTTTGGTGAATTTTTAAAGATTCATTTTTAGAATTTAATTTATTAAATGCTGATCACAAGATTTCTTTTCTTTTTGTGATACTTTAAACTAATTTTGCGTCACGTGCATAACAACGAAATAAATTGACAAAAAAAAATTTCTTTCTAATGCGGCAGATGATTGGACATTATCCAACAAAATATTAAAATACAGTAAAAGATATGTTCCTCAATCTGTGCTATATTCACTGTACGATATTCTTTAGTATGTTCTATTAGATTTAATTTGAATATTTTCTTCTACATTATTTTGTCTATAAAAATATCCGTTATGATTTTTTTTATAAATATATATATATTTTTACACACCAATTGCATACATTGATCGTTGTATTTATTATATATATATGTATATATTTTATTTTAGCATTAATTGAATACTTTGACTGTTGTATTTAATTTGTATGTACTCCGTAGCGAAGTACGGGTAATCAGCTAGTTGTAACATAAAGAAACATTACTGTACTGGCTTTATACCTAATGACAGGAACAGTGAAAATGAAAAGACATCCTTACGAGTGAAACAAAATTGCAAACTAAATTTCATTACATATGTAATCAGTCCACATTAAAAACTCATGATAGGGATAATTTGTTAACTTTAACTTATGGGTATTAGGGATTTCATAAATTGAATATTTAGGATTCATGTTTTAGGTCTACTTTTAGTTAAGAAATTCATTTTGAAAAAGAATAAAAATGCAGTGTATATTTAATATTTTTCTTTATTTAATATTAATTCTGTATTCTTTATTTTTGAAACTAAAATACAAAAGTTTTCCCCCATTCTCCAAGCTCATGTTCAAAGCAGCCGTGCCAGCTTTGCATAAGGTGCTTCAGGTATCAGGAATCAAGTTGCTCAGTTTTAGATGTTTAGAGATTTCAGCGAGAGTACCTCGCATTCTCCATTTTTGTTCTCCTATTTATGTTTTAAAACTTCAAATATGTATATAAGTATTTTTTAATTGCTTTTAGGAGTAGTTAAGCCGCAGCTTTGATGTGTTTATTAGTTAAATTTGTAAGCATTACATATGCTAGAGCAGGGGTGAGCAACATTTTTGAGAGTGTATGCCAAAATCTGCCAAATCTCTGGCACAAAATTTTTCCACATGCCAATGAAAATTTCTTGAGAACATATTATTTGATATTTGATTTGTAAGTAATTATGTAAATCATATAAAACTGAGTGAATGAACAAATTATGACAGGTTTTTATGAAAAGGTTTTTTTTTTTTGTGGATATTTTTACTAGCCTATAAGTGTAACTTTAATTTCTATAGATATTCACTCAATTTAAAGATGGTATTATTAGCATCAATGTAAAAAGTTAGCACTAACTGTTATTTTTTTTTATTAAGCAGTCATTATTTTTCCCAGTTATACATTTGTATGACTAAAACACAGTAAAATGTTAATCTTTTGTTGATTTTAAATCCCTTTTAAATGATGTATGAAAAAAAAAATATTTATTTACCTTGACAACTATATTTAACCTGTGCCATTTCTAAAAGAAAACATCAGATAAAACTAGAGACAGAAAACTTGTTAACTCTTTTTATTGTAGGACTTCTGCTGCTACAGCACTGATGACAGAGATTTTATATTGGGTTTATATTTAGTAGCCCTGAGAGGTATGCACGCACTAGTAGCTTCATCCATCAGGCTATTCCTGTTACGAGAATTAACAAAGATTCACAAGCATATGCAGAAAAAAATATGGATAGTAATGCTGTTGCAAGATTTTTTAAACAGACATAATTTTTTGGAATAGTATTCCAAGTCCTTAATTCCTTGTTTTCCGCATTTTTCTGTTACTCCTGTCTCTAATCGCTCCTTTTCAATATTTTCCAAGTCAGCTCTAAGGTCAATAAATTTCTGCTTCCAAATTGAGCTACTCTGAAATTCAATTAATTGCATTTCAAAATCATCCATGTTTATCCATGAAACATTTACAAGTTCAGGCCATCTAGTTTGATACTATCTGGAAACTTAATGAATTTTGTTGTCTCTTACAGTTCTCTGAGTTTAGCTAATCTTGTAGCGAACTGTCCAACAGTTGACTCAATAATGTTTACAAACAGCTTTTGAAGACATTGCCATTCTGTTCTGTCATCTTTAATATACTCCCCATCACTGAGTGGCTTTCTGTGTTGGGCAGTAACTTGAGAAACCTCAATACTAGCAGCAACTAAGTTGTAACTGGGCCTACCTGGAATAAAGTGCCCCTAAGTATCAGCCTGTTTTCTTGTCTTGCACAGTTCATGAAAAATCAATTCTCTTTGTCCCTCCTCAGTTTTATTGCTTAAGTTGCTATGAACACTTTCAAAATGTCTCTTTACAGAAGAAGTCCTACTAACAACTGTTTCAGACCAGAAAAGCCATAATGCTTTATTGTCTTTCTTAATTATGCTAAACTTTTCAGTCCAGTATTCTTTAAATTCTCTAATATCTTCATTTGAATGACATCGCTTCTTAGCTGGTGGTTGTGACATTCTGTACAATCTGTACAGGGAAGAATATAAAAATACAGTGGAATCTTGATCTATTGTTAGGGGTACATAAATTTTGCATTTATTCACACACACACACACACATATATATATATATATATATATATAGATAGATAGATAGATAGATAGAGAGATAGAGAGAGAAATATTGATTGAAAATTTTCACTATAAAAAAAAGGCAATTTTACTTGGTTTGGTAAGTATCAAAATTCTTAGTTAAAACCTAACATTGTAGTTGTCTCCCCATTCTCTTCCTTTATTCTTTAGTTATAAGTAATAAGCTAATTTCGAGTGTGAGATCTCTCTGATAAAGACTGTGGATGGTCTTAGATAAGCAATTATGTTAATAAATTATTACTATTATTACTTAATTCCGCTGAAAAATCCATTTATCACTGAGTTTTCACCAAAAAGTAATAAAAAAATAATTTTCACCTTTATTCGCTCATATTGGCAAATTTCACATTTATTTGCATCTATTTCGTAAGTATGAAAATTATCTATCCCTATCTATTGTTTTTCATGGGTACGACTGAACTGAACCATAAATACGGGAACATAACAAAGCGATATGTTTGCCGGGACTGGGTGAAATAAATTACTCATATGGGAAAACAATAATTTAGGGAACGATTGATTGAGATTCCACTGTACATGAAAGAGATTTGGCAAGGACTTGTTTCGTGGGCCATCATTCAACATGGGCATGCCATGTTTGGCATGCGTGCTAAGGACTGCTCATGACTGTGCTAGAGTAACATCTAAAAAAATGTTTGTTTTGATTTCTTTCAGTTTAAAACAGTAATTGCTGCATTTATTTTCATCTTCAAGTGTAAATCATAGATTTCCTTAGCAGCAGAAATTTTTAGTAGGATAGTGAAAATTTAGACTTGGATATAGCTGGCACAATATATATATGGTTTATTTCTGTAGGTATCCATAAAAAAAGTGAAAGACCATATTTCCATAATTATATTTTTAAAATTGATCCCCCCTCCTCCTTTTGTTATCTCTTACCATTTTGACATTTTAAAGTCAAGAGGAGCAGCTCCAGAATTTAGGATTATCTCTTTGGTATCTTTGCAAAATGACAATTTATGATGAGCATTAAAAATTGTTGGTAAGCAATTTTTTTTATATAAGTTAGTGAGTGGTTATATTCTGACTTTTCAAAAATTGATTAATCAACAATCACATTTTCTTGTGAGCCAATACATGTGCAATAAGAAGAAAATGGACAGAGAGAGGAGAAAACCTGGTCTCTCAATGACCTGATCTTTTTTGTGAATATTTGGGAAAATTGATACTATAATATGTCAGTGCAATTCCTGTATCACACAGCTTATGACCCTCTTCCCCCAATTAGATGCACTGTTACCACCAATAAAGATCAAATAAAATTTCTCAAAATAACCAAAAAAATTTGTTATAAGCAAGAAGACTGGTCTTATGTAATGGTGTTTCAAAGCAACAGTATAAATAGAATGAAAGAAAAAGGCAAAGCTGTACAAGTACAAGCCTGCCAATTTGAGTCAAATACTAGATGAGAATGAATAAGCTTTTTTGTCTGTTCAAATGAGTTAAAATTCTAAGATCTTTTTGTTAGTGCCCTGCAAGATATCTTCGTTATGGTCAGCATAAATATACTATAATATTAAATCAAGCTTTAAATGACAGAATAATTAATTTCTATTCTTTTACTGAAAATTAATCATTTTCTGTGTTAAAATAATTATTCTCTCTCATTTTTAAAATAGTAAGAACAATTTCCCTAATAATTTTGGTAATCTTAAAGTATTAAAAGAATGGCATTTAGACTCAGGTATATTTTAAGGACTATTAAGATGAGTTTTCTGATTTCATACTTTAAATTTTTATGGCTTAAAAACTTCAATGGGGTGTGGCGCTGTAGTTTTGCTACAGAGGTATAACTCTTAGGGTATAAAATGGCAGCTATTTGACTATAACCATTACTCACTGGATTAGGGTGAGTGCACCTTTTTGCATTTCTGTCTTTTCATTTGTGTTCTTTATGATTGTATATGTACTTGCATTTATGGTGTGTTGAGCCCTAAGTGCAGGATGTCTATTTATTTTCATTTGTTTTGAGTATCTGTTTCAATGGGGATCTTGGGGCCTTGAGATGTCTTTTGATTAGACCTGCATCCTATTCAAAAAGTTCCCTCCTGAGGTAACTGATTTGGTTAGGCCTCCTGATGATGAGACCAGTCGATTACCTCGATATATGGTTCCGTTACTGCTACAGAATCTTGCATTGTGGTGCGTTGAGTCCTAAGTGCATGATTTCTGTTTATTTTTGTCTACATTCTTCCTGCTAATAATTATCTTGCTTTGTTGAATTATTTACTTTTAGTTATACAAATACTTTAAATTCATTTATTTATTTATATATTTTTTTCAGCATTGCTGTGATTGTTGCTGATGAAGAGTGTTATTTCAGAGATCCTGAGCATTTAAAGGGTTGGGTAGATCTAAAAGTGAGGAGTTTAACAAAGAAAAACTATGCAGTAGTAGTTGTAAGTAGCATTATTCAATGCTTTAATTTTTTGCTATAACATTGGCATGCTGTCAAGCTCAGTTGTGTTAGGAAAATGTGTAACCAGCAGTATCCTTCCTACTTTTACACAACTGTGTTGTTGCATCTGCAGGAGGGCATGGCTGGGTTGGCAGTCCACTCTTTGCAAACTGTTTTCAGCAACGGAAAATATGCAGAGTGGATTGCCTATAAAAGGGCCATCAGTGCTAATGCTGTGGCAGACATAGGGAAGTGAAATGGTTGAGCAGTCGTGTTGTTAAGTTATGCCAACGTAAAGTTATATTAAACAATGTTTTTTATGTTGCAGATTTTATATTTAAAAGTATGTGTTTAAAAATTTTTGTCTTGAATAAACAGTTTTATTTTAATTCCTTTTATAAGTCTTTTACTACTCCAAATCCACTTTCAAAAATGAATTGCATAAACAGTTGTGTCATAAATAGTACATATAGTTTATAATGAACCATAATATTTTATTCAAAAAATATTTTATATAATTCAAACAGTTTAAAAAGGGAAAATTTAAAATAAAATGTTGTGTAGTATTTTATAAATTTATAAATATAAATATTGTTTAGTATAAAATTAGAATATATTGTATAGTATAAATTTAGAAATGTTGTATAGTATGAATTTAGAATTGATATTTCTATAATATTTATTTTTTCTTCTTCACCCCCCCCCCCCCCCCCCCCAGATTTTATGGAAAAAAATTTTGTTAACATGTATTTGTTTGAAATCTGTTAAAATATGGGTGATTTTTGTATAAAATTATAGACTGATTATATTCTAATTGCAATTTATTCTTAAAGCTATTAAAAGCTTATTTTAGGAAAGAATTTAATTCTTTGGGGAGGTTGAAAAAACAGCTATGGTGAAGTGTGATTCTAATCTCCAGATCATTAAAGAATGTAGTGAACATACTAACTTTAAACAAAAAAAAATATTTCATATGGATAATTAAGAATTTACACAAGTGCTTTAATTGTTTCTACAAAACTGCATCAAGGTCATTCTGTCTTCTATTTTTTATGATCTTATACTTAATGTGTCAAGTGAGTAATGCAACTGAGTAATCAGCTGCATTACTCAGTAAAATTATAATATAGCGCAAAATTCATATCCCATTAAACACACTGCCTGTTCGTCCAGTTGGATTAGACTGAAGTGTGTTGGAATTTCTTATACAGCTGTCATATCAAAAATTTATCCCACCGATATTTCATTTATGAGTAATTTTAAGAGTTGATCTGATGGTTATAGAAAGGAGCAGCCTTTTTTACTTTTAGTGCATCCACATTATTGTGATTCATTTGTGTCTTAAACATACCAGAATTAAAATGTGTGTCTTTGGAGTAATGCAAATGTGTTATGGTGGAAAATAAAGGGATTAGGGAAAAATATATGATTAGTTTAACAAACAGATAGATTAATAACAAAGCTTTATATCATGATACGTGATACAAATTTACTTAAATGCTAAAATTACTGAATGTACCTTAATAAATACAGGTTACCAGTACAGTCGAATCCCGTTATAGCAAACCTGGTATATAACGAATGAAAATTTTGGTCCCGTCGTTTTCCTATTATATGTACTTTAATTAGTATTGTGCCAGTTTAATGTAATTGATTTTAGTTGATTGAATTCATTAATGATCATTTTTAATAGAGTTTATAATTTTTTTAATACTTCATTATTGAATACACATTGCAACTAATGAGTTATACATTTTGTGAATTCTAGCATTTTTCTTAACGGTTCAGATATAGCGAACCAACAGATGAAGCAAACAAAACCTTTGGTCCCTTGAAGTTTGTTATAACAGGGTTCGACTGTATTTATGGTGGTTACAAATATAATGTCAGTTAGACTGTCAATAAAACTCAATCTCACTCTCCAAGCTCTCTTTGCTGCAGTATATATAATTATAGATCATGTGAGAAAAAGCTGAGTAGCAATGATTTCTTGATGAGTCTTTTATTGGAATAGTAATAACTTTATTTAGAAATTTATATCTTTTTTTTCAGAAGCAATGAATTTGTAATAATGTTTTTAATTTTTCCAACTTTTTTTCATTTTAGATCAATTTTGCACTGTGGAAAAACTTACCAGATCGTGAAAAAATTCCATACCTAATGCGGGAAATAAAAGAAGTTGCTCATGATGGTGACACATTAAGGTCAAAACTTAGCTGAAAAGAGTGTATATGTAATTAGTAAAAAGACAATTAGTTTGTGAAAAAAATTCATCTGCAGAAATATGTTTTATTAAAAAATTTAAAAACCAGCTGTTTTATATGTCATATGTTGTTCATGATCATGTTATTAGTTTTGAACATCTTTAATGAGGGGTTTCGTTGATATAAATGGAATACACATTGGATGGATTCTTCTAACAGTCTCTTAATTTACTTAGCCTATATGTGTTTTACTGGGGCCTATAAACTAAGTAATTATAAAATAAATAAAACCCAGTATTATATAATATCAAGTACAGTAATACCCGGACTTACACAAACTTCAAGTAACGTGGTTTTTTATTTTATCGTTTTTCCCCTTTTTAAATCTTGGAATAAAATTTCTCCAAAACCTTTAAATGGTGTCTGGAAGGAACTTTGTCCAATATTTTTTAAAAAACAAGATGGGCACAATTCCTGAAACAGATCATATTGATTGTGTCATAGAAGAAGTTGTCGATCTTGCCAGGCAATTAGAAATGGAAGTCGATGGAGATGATGTCAACGAAATGTTGGATCCTCAACTTGAGGAGTTGACAGTCGATGATTTCATAGAGATGTGCAACCAAAGCATCACTAAGAATCTGGCACTTCAGACCCAATTGCACAAGAAAACCTAATGACAATTATAAACTTGGCAGAAGGTCTCAGAGCAGTTGAGAAAAGGTTACAGATTTTAGATAATATAGACTCTGATAAAGATCGCGTGATCACAAGGAAGCAGGGAATAAAAAAATGTTAGTCTGCTATGAAGAAAGTTTTTGCAAAAAAAAAGGAGGGCGTTAATATGAAGACTACTTTATTAGATTTTTTAAAACCATCAACATAAATATTTTTTAATATCTTGTACATATGTATAATATAAATATGTAATGCAATATTATTCCTTTAAACTAGTGTTTTTGTAAGTTCTTGGTTCCAATAAGACAAAATTTATACCGTAAAATCTTGAGTATAATACGCACTTTTTTTGTTCACATTTTAGTCCACAAAAATGAGGGTTCATATTAAACTCATGTACAAAAAAATATAGTTTGAGACATTAAAGAAACAACAAACAGTAGATGAGCTGTATTCTAATGAAAGTGATTAAGACTGATAATATGACAGTATTGTTTGTTTTGAATTTAAAAATTAAAGTTTTTTTTGCTACCGAATTCGACGTTTTCGTTTATTTTATTACAAATTTTATTTATGTTAATAAGTATTTGTGCAATTTTTAAATAAAATATTCTAAAGTTATAGGTGCATATTATAATAGAATTTTAATTTTTTCCAATAATTTCGCGCAAAATCAAGCATGTGTATTATACACGTGCATATTATAGTCAAGATTTTATGGTATGTAAGTTTGTACCTTGACCTACGCAAATTCAATTTACGTGATCTTTCGTCAGTCCCACCTATCACGTAACTTGAGGGTATTACTGTACATGAAGCATTTTGATTTAAAATGTTAAAATGCAATGCCTTTTTTATTTTTATAACTCTTAGAAGTTTATTTTAAAAAAACAATGTATATAATATTTCACCTAACTTCATGGTAGAATACTTAACATTTAAAATTTCCTCTTTGATGTCATTTGCCCAATGTCTAGTTCCATAGATATTATAATAAGATTTTTTTTATATTGCAACTCTTCTCACTCCCATGAAAAAATTAGCTTTAAGAGTTAACCTTTTCCTTACGGGGTGGGATAGCATATATCCCAAGAATAAATGTATATATATAAATATATATATAATGTGTATATATATATCCCTTAATAGCCGTTCTTACAAAGGGGGTATGAAATTTCCCATTCTAAACAGGGAATAGGAAAAATGGGCCTCGTAAGGTAAAGGTTAAACTAACTTTGCTTGATAGGCATAAATCTTATTAATGTATTTGAAAAGTGTACTATGTTAATCCTATTTTTAATGACAATACATTATTTTTTTATTTTTTTTTCTTTCTTGTGAAAGTGTTTCTTGTGAAGTTTTTTAATTTTTTTTAATTATTTATTTTTTATAGTGAGGTGCCTTTAATGATGAAAAAGTTATCTCAGGCAAATACAGCTAACACTAAATAGTCAAAGTTTTAATTATATCTAGGGAAAAAAATTGCATGTTTTCATAACAGCATCATTCACTTGTAAAGCAAAAGTGTTGTGTCACTACTGTGAAGCCTTGTGAGATTAATTCTCATATTTTTTTTTAAAGTTTTTTCACACTTCACTTATTTTGTTTAATTTACTCATTAAAGTAGTCATCAAATTAAATTACTGTCTTTTAACATTATTCAATCAGTTTATTATTAATTTATCTTGTACTTTTAGTCTCTTTTTTGATATATTGAGTCCAGAACAGCATTTCTGTTGTTTAAAAATTCTGTGTGGGAAAGGATTGGAACCTGTAGTTACAATTTACTCAACATTTATCTTGAGTGAAGAATTGATCGAAAAAAAAATTTTTTGTCTCATATTTCAGTACTTAAAAAAGGGCTTATGAATTTTTTATTTATTTATTTATTTTAAAGTTAACACTATTATGACTATTTTAATACAATTTAAAATCTATCCAAGCTTTTTTGTTGGCAATTAAGCTTAACTCACTCAACATTTATCTTGAGTGGGTAATTAATACAAAAAAAAAAATCTTTGTCTCATATTTCAGTACTTAAAAAAGAGTTTGGACTTTAAAAGCTTTAACTCCAAACTTTTTTGTTGGAGATTAAGCTGTTAAATTTCATTTATGATAATTTTAGTTTCATAGCATAAGAATGGTATTATTTGCATCTTAATGTCAACTATTTTGTATTAGTCAAACAAACATTTTTTCTAACATGGTGCTTCCTTCTCCATTGTTTTCAGGATAACTTAAAACATTTATCTAAACATATATTATCATATTCCACCTACACAGGGCTTTTTTTTAAGTTTAAGATTTCAATTGCATGGGAAAATTATCTAGATTTTCACGTAAAATCAGGATGTCTAAATGCTAAATTGCTAAAGGTTTTTCATATGATTGCACCAATGTGAGTATTTTATATTTCTAATTGAAGTCCTATTTGCCGTTTAAAAATAAGGGTTTTTTGTGTTTTTTTTTAACTAAATATTTTTAGGATTTCATTGAAACTGCTTTAAAACAATTGAATTAGGTAAATGTAGAATTCAGAACTACAGAACATTTCAGTAAAACAGCTAAATAAGTACAGTGGACGCTCGTTAATTCGAACTTTCGGTTAATTCGAACTAATCCAAAGGCCCCAAAAAACTTGTATTGGAATTAATGTTAAAAATATCTCATTAATTCGAACTAAATTTTTATCACTTCAGTTAATTCGAACTAAAAATTTGACAAAAAAAAATTCTTTTTCCTCGTTTAACGGAGAAAATACACGCTGTATTTATTATTTTGTGTGTCAAAATCATCTGTATTTCTTTTCTGTTTAAAGAGGCACATGCCTGCATTCCTAGACTATTGCATTTCCAATAAACATTTGGGACATGAGTGCTTAACGGACAAAGCGATTGTCCGTTATTTGTATCAATTTTCTTAGAATTTCAGAAAAAACAGTCTTTACTACAGATTCTAGGGAGCTGCGTCAGTTATGCTTGCAGTGCAGACAAGTTAATGTAATCTAGTTTTTCTTCTTGGTTTGGTTTGGAGCGCTGCAGTTAACTTTTTGCTTTACGAGGGCTAATTAGACCGGGACCTACAGTTTAAAGCCGATTCCGAATGGCTACAAGCATCCATGCCAACTGTAGGACTCGAAGCCACAGAATCTGAACCGAATGCCAGCGCCCTAGCCATTCGGCCATCACCTGGCAAATTTTTCTACTTCAGTGTGTGGTGTGAATATGTAAAAATTCAGGATGTCTACACGTAAGTACAAAACCCTAACTTTGGAGACAAAGGTAGAAATTTTATAGAAAGAAGAGAATGGCGAGTGTAAAACAAAGTTAGCAGCTGACTATGGAATTAAAAAAATACCTTGTCAACTTATTTGAAAAACAAGGAGTCAATTTTAGATTCATGGGAAAAATTAAAATTTGCTAGAGGAAGGAAACGCATGAGAAATCCCAAGAAGATCTAGAAAATGCTCTACTGATATGGTTCCAGGATGTTAGATCTCGAAATTTTCCGATAAATAGACCTTTAGTGCAGACGACGGCTGATGAATTGGCAAGTTGAATGGGTATTGAAGATTTTAAATGTAGTGATGGAGGGTTTTCTCAATTTGATTAAGGCACAATATTTCTTATCAAACTGTATGTGGCCAAAGCTCTAATGTAAATGAAGACATATACACTAATTTCGGTACGAAACTGCCAGGGCTTTTCTCTACTTACCTACCGAAAGATATTTTTTAATGCTGACGAAACTGCATTTTTTTATAAACTCTTGCCAAACAAAACATTACATTCTAAAGGGGATGCTTGCTTAGGAGATAAAAGCAGTAAAGAGAGGATTATACCTTTAGTTTGTGCTAATATGGATGGGAGCAAAAAGCTTAAATTATTAGTGATTGGAAAGTACAAGAATGCACAAAGTCTTAAAGGAATGAAAACACTGCCAGTTGATCCAATGCAAAAATGTTTACTTCAAATCGAGAAGCTGGCTGAACAATGTAGGCATCATAAACAAAACCAAACATCCATTTTGCAGTTCTTTTTAAAACTGTAATTCATATTTTTAATTTAAGTTTACTTTCTACTCCATATCTTCTGCTTCATTTTATGATTAAGGTAAGTCTATATTGCTTTTTAATATGTTTAATTTTAGATAGCATAGTATAATATATTTTCTGAGGTTATGCATACCACGAGGATTTTTCTTCTTCAGTGATACACTTTTAAAGTTATATATTTTCTTAACATCAGATAATTCGAACTTTTTTCTGAGAACCTTTGAGTTCGAATTAACGAGCGTCCACTGTATTAGGTTTAACAGAAAGAAGAAAAAAACAACCTTAAGGCTTATAATGTTACATTTGGCAATAGATTTCAAAGATGGGAACAGTCTCACTAGAGAAAACACTTTGCTATCATCCATTGGTCTTTCATTTTATTACCATCTTCAATTCAGGTAAGTTATTTTTAATTTTGAAAAAGAGTGAAAAGGAACTTTTTTTACTGAAGTGTCAGACACCTATCATCTTTTCTGACTGTATAGCAAAGGGTGAGATGGATTACTTTACTTTGCAAGAAAATATTTGTTTTAGTAGTAATACACAATTTTGAAAATTTAGGTCCCTTTTATAATTTAGGAACTGTTTGTAAACACAAAGTATAAAATATCTGTAACCAAATGAAAGATATTTCCATTACCGAAGTTTTAAGTAGTGGTTTAAAATGTTGAAATAAAAAGAAAATACATTTCATTACTTTAAAAGACATAACCAACAATTATCTAACTGTTGACTTAATGGGATCTTGAATCTTGTGGGAAGAAGTTAAAACCCTTTTCATATCAAGATCTTATGTTTTTTAATTTATCTTTGATATAGATGGAGTTTAACTATATATTTACTCATAATTTGTGCTTCCACGAATTTCTGTTTAGTTTTATTTTTTATGAAGTGGTTTAATATAATTTAAAAAATCGACTCAATGCTTATAATGATTCTAAAAATGTTGTTATTATTATACAATTATGAAACTATTGTAAATATAGTTATAATTTTTAACACTAGAAAGACAGCTGCCATCATTTTGACGGTTTCGGACATACTATTGAGCGCTATGTCTGTATTTATGTCCTCAAGCTTCTGAAATTTTATGACTTTCTAATTTTACGCGAAATATGCACACACACATTTACAAAATTATATTCGATTTTAAAAAGGGGGAGAATGTGTTGTATACCTACTACGACTAAAAGCCGTCGGTGTGACGGCAATATAGAAAACAGGCAGAAATCATTAAAATAATACCGGAAAAATATTAATTACTTTGTGTCTCTTCCCCCTTTTGCAAATAACAGATATATTGGCTCTTCGGAAATATTGGTGTTAAAAAATAAGGACTGCACAAACCATGCATATATTTTTTACGGATAAACCATACCAGGTCGTCAGCTCGGCATACCTGCATAAAAATATATCTAAATATATACTAATTTATTTTATATTGGTATGAAATAGCTCAAAATTTAAAGTATTTAACCATTTAAAATCATTAAATATTCTATATTCTCATTAAATATTGATTTTATTTTTAAGCGTCAAAATGACGGCGTTTAGTCTTTTTAGTAAGAAAAAAATTCCCGTCTTTCTAGTGTTAACAGAAAACTGTAATATGATTGCTAAAAACAGCTTTTTCTTTATTTGAGCTTATTCAATCCCGGCCCATGTGATCACAATATTTGAGACCCAGGGTGGGCCTGAAATTGTCAGCCCATGTTGTATTCTGTGACAGGCAATATTTTAATAATCCGGCCCTGATATAAATCCCTCTAACCGGCTTCTGACTACATTTCCGTACTTCGGTTAATATAGTTGTGATAATACATAAATGATACGATTTTCGGCTTCTTCTCTCTCTCTCTTTTTTTTTTTTTTTTTTTAAATTTATTTATTTAAGCCCCTATTCATCTCTACTGCCTGCATCCTTGCTTGGAACATTTCACATCATCCCTTTAGCCTCTTCCCTCCCTCTTTTCATCCACATTTTGTGATGTAAAAATGCATCAGGTTGATTAAAATTTTAGAATATTTGCTTAAGTTGTTTCCAGCGACCTCCATCTTCCACAATTACGAGCCGATTTAGGGCACATAATTTTAATAAATATTTTATTTCGCTGACGTCGACTAACTATTTGTAAAATTCCAAGTTAAATTACATATGTCTTTAAAAGCCACTGAGAATTAACCGTATCTCATTTTAATTTGGTATTTTTATATTAAAAGGCTCGAATTTGTGTCTATTTTGGTCATGATGGTCATCAAACATGGCCATCAATTTTGTGTATTGTTAGTAGTATTTTGATTTCAATGATAATATATATGTAGCCGTTCAACTGCATGTTAAAAAGAAAAAAAATCCTCTGTTAGAAACTTTAAAAAATCGTATATATGAGGTGGTGAAAAAGGCAAAGTGGTGTAAGTCACATTTTCAACATTTTTTATTTGAGGTCAGATATGTAATCTCCATGTTCAATTTATAGTGGAACTGCAAATAATTATTATTTGCAATATTATAATAATTATTATGAATTATAATTTGTTCAATTTATAGTGGAATTTTTTGTAGATTTTGCAGTAAAACGCTTTGGACTTAAACCACTTGACTTACTCACTTACACCACTTTGCCTTTCACCGCCTCATTTGTTAGAAACTATCTATATACAGTGGCTCCCAAAAGTGTTCGTACACTTACGAATTTCAAAGAAATAGGGGTCTATGCATTAATTAAAAGGAATATTTCAGAGTGGGTATTTAATAATAAGATCTATAATCTATTCTTAACAAAACTAACGAAATATTTTGAAAACATAGTAAAACTTTATTTTTAAGAAACCAGTAATCGAAAAGTAACAAAAACTTTATCTCACAAAAGTCATCGTACACTGAAACATTTTTGGATAAATTCATAATTAAAATTATCGTCTGGCGCTATATTTTTATTTTTGAATTGTGGTGGCATTTAAAATATCGTTTGGCTTTAATTTTTGCTTGCCTACTCCGTAATATTCTATTTATTATTTAAAAATGGCTCGTAGTCGTAAAGAAACAACAAACAGCATTCGAAAATGGATTATTTTTCATCATAGTAGTGGTAAATCAGTTCGGAATATTGCTAAATTACTTAATTTATCCCATTCTACTGTGCAGTATGTGAAAAAACGCTTTAAAGAAGAAAATTGGATCGAAAACAATGTAAGAAAAGGTCATCCGGAAAAGTTAACAAAACGTGATCAGAGATTTATAATTAGAAAATTTGTGAAAAATTCACGTTTGAGTGCTGTAAAAGTATCTGCATAATTCAATGAAACATTTTCTACTTCAATTTCACCTGATTTTTTTTGACTAGTTCTCAGAACAGCTGGATTACATGGGCGTTCTGCCCATAGAAAATTTTTTGTGAGAAAAACAGAAAGTTTAGGCTTCCCTTCGCACTATCAATGATAAATAAGCCCCAAACCTATTGGAATAATGTCTTATTTGCCGATGAACATTTTTGGTGCTGATGGGCGTATAATTGTATGGAGAAGAAAAAAATGAGGAACTTAATCCCAAGAACTTAGTAGGAACAGTTAAGTATGCCGGTGGAGGTATCCTTGTGTGGGGGTGCATGTCAGCATCAGGACTAGGAAGTTTGGTATTTATTGATGGCATAATGAATCATGCTGTTTTTACAAATATTTTAAGAGACAATTTAAAATTATCAGCTCAAAATTTGGGTATTGGAAACAACTTTGTTTTTTTATCAAGATAACGATCCTAAGCACACAGATCTCATCGTTCGCATCTGGTGTCTCTATAATTGTCCACAAGTTTTGAAAACACCACCTCAATCACCAGATTTAAACCGAATAGAACATATTTGGAGAGAACTGGAGGTTCGAGTACGAAAACACGACATTCACACGAAAAGCGAACTAAAAACAATTATGATGGAAGAATGGATGAACATTGATGCAAAAATTACAAAAAAACTAAAGCAATCTATTCCCAGACGTTTAAAAGCTGTTGTGGAGTTCCACAGACTTTGGGAAGAGAAGTCATAAGAAATGAGCGCCTGATGTACGGACAATTCTGATAGAATCTGCGGTGAAAATGTTACACTTTTACGGCATTTGTTAGTCGACTTTTACGGCAAGAGTTTCTATATATATATATATATATATATATATATATATATATATATATATATATATATATATATATATATATATATATATATATATATATATTTATGCATGTTTCTCTGTCTCCCACACACACACACACTCTCTCTCTCTCTCTCTCTCTCTCTCTCTATCTCTATCTCTCTCTATCTCTATCTCTATCTATCTATATATATTATGTGTATATGGATAACCTAGTAAATATTAATTTAACGAAAAATTAGAATATTTACTAATATGTAGAGATTTTTTACAAGTGTACGATGACTTTTGTGAGATAAAGTTTTTGTTACTTTTGGTTTATTGGTTTCTTAAAAATAAAGTTTTACTATGGTTTCAAAATATTTCATGTAGTTTTGTTAAGAATAGATTATAGATCTTATTATTAAATACCCATTATGAAATATTCATTTTAATCAATGGATAGACCTCTATTTCATTGAAAATCGTAAGTGTACGAACACTTTTGGGAGCCACTGTATATAAAACAGTTCCGTAACTGACTCACTGACTGACATACAACGCACACACCAAACCGCTGGACCTAAAGGGCTGAAATTTTGTATGGCGATTATTCTTATGGTGTAGGTGTGCACTAAGAGAGATTTTTGAAAAGTTCTTCCTAGATTTTTTTAAATTAAATTTTTAAGCTGTTTTTGTAACTTTTTTTAAGTTTGCATTTAAAATAATAATTTGAGGGTTATAAAATTTATATCACGAGAAAGATCCTAAAAATTCCTTTAAAATGAGATCTTTTTCGAACCTTTAGCTCAATTTTCTGATTTTTGGTGAATTTTTAAAGATTAATTTTTAGAATTTAATTTATTAAATGCTGATCACGTGATTTCTTTTTCTGGTACTTTAAATAAATTTATCGTCACGTGCATAACAACTAAATAGACAAAAAATACTTTTTTCTTTCTAATGCAGCAGACGATTGGATATTATCCAAAAAAATAAATATCCCTTACGATTATATATATATATATATATACAGTGGCTCCCAAAAGTGTTCGTACACTTACGAGTTTCAATGAAATAGGGGTCTATCCATTAATTAAAATGAATATTTCAAAATGGGTATTTAATAATAAGATCTATAATCTATTCTTAACAAAACTACATGAAATATTTTAAAAACATAGTAAAACTTTATTTTTTAAAAACCAGTAATCAAAAAGTAACAAAAACTTTATCTCACAAAAGTCGTCGTACACTGAAATATTTTCGGATAAATTCATAATTAAAATTATCGTCTGCCACTTTATTTTTATTTTTGAATTGTGGTGGCATTTAAAATATCGTTTGGCTTTAATTTTTGCTTGCCTACTCCGTAATATTCTATTTATTATTTAAAAATGGCTCGTAGTCGTAAAGAAACAACAAACAGCATTCGAAAATTGATTATTTTTCATCATAGTAGTGGTAAATCAGTTCGGAATATTGCTAAATTACTTAATTTATCCCATTCAGTAATGCAGTATGTGAAAAAACGTACTGTGCAGTATGTGAAAAAACGCTTTAAAGAAGAAAATTGGATCGAAAACAAGGTAAGAAAAGGCCGTCCGGCAAAGTTAACAAAACGTGATCAGAGATTTATAATTAGAAAATTTGTGAAAAATTCACGTTTGAGTGCTGAAAAGTTTCTGCAGAATTCAATGAAACATTTTCTACTTCAATTTCACCTGAAATTTTTTGACGAGTTCTCAGAACAGCTGGATTACATGGGCGTTCTGCCCATCGAGCTGAAATAAGGGTTATTACAGGTCTACGTATATTACAGGTCTATGGTTCTGCCCACTGAAAATTTTTTGTGAGTGAGAAAAACGGAAAGTTTAGGCTTCCCTTCGCACTATCAATGATAAATAAGCCCCAAACCTATTGCAATAATGTCTTATTTAACGATGAACATTTTTGGTGCTGATGGGCGTATAATTGTATGGAGAAGAAAAAAATGAGGAACTTAATCCCAAGAACTTAGTAGGAACAGTTAAGCATTGCAGTGGAGGTGTCCTTGTGTGGGGGTGCATATCAGCATCAGGACTAGGTAATTTGGATTTTATTGATGGCATAATGAATCATGCTGTTTATATAAATATTTTAGGAGACAATTTAAAATTATTAGCCCATAATCTGGGTATTAGAAACAACTTTGTTTTTTTTTATCAAGATAACGATCCTGCTCTCAACACTGCTCTCAACGTTCGCCTCTGGTGTCTCTATAATTGTCCGCAAGTTTTGAAAACACCACCTCAATCGCCAGATTTAAACCCAATAGAACATATTTGGAGAGAACTGGAGGTTCCAGTACGAAAATATGACATTCACACGAAAAGCGAACTAAAAACAATTATGATGGAAGAATGGATGATTATTGATGCAAAAATTACAAAAGAACTAAAGCAATCTATTCCCAGACGTTTAAAAGTTTTTGTGGATGCTAAAGGATATCCTACTAAATATTAATTTAACGAAAAATTAGAATATTTACTAATATGTAGAGAATTTTTACAAGTGTACGATGACTTTTGTGAGATAAAGTGTTTGTTACTTTTGGATTATTGGTTTCATAAAAATAAAGTTTTACTATGTTTTCAAAATATTTCATGTAGTTTTGTTAAGAATAGATTATAGATCTTATTATTAAATACCCATTCTGAAATATTCATTTTAATCAATGGATAGACCCCTATTTCATTGAAAATCGTAAGTGTACGAAGACTTTTGGGAGCCACTGTATATATATATATATATATATATATATATATATATATATATATATATATATATATATATATATATATATATATATATATATATATATATATATATATTACATCAATTGTATACATTGATCGTCGCATTTATTATAAATATATATATTTATGTTTTTGGCGTTAATTGCATACATTGACCGTTGTATTTAATTTGAATATACTCCGTAGCAAAGCGCGGGTTTTCAGCTGGTCTGTTTATATATCCGAAAAGTTGGAGAGATGGTTTAGTATTCTTTTACCTTCTGAAACCAGTGCTACCTCTCGTCCAAGTGGCTACAAACAAGTCTTTGTAGATTATAGTTCTGTTTTAATTTTCAATATACTCCCATTTATGTTGGATTTTACAAATAAAGTTTTAAATTAAGCATCAGAATCAGCAATTCTATATGTGGAGAAAATCAATTTAGGAATTTATTTGCAGGAAAATATATCGCACTTACACTTGACTTGCTGGATTTATCGAGCAAAGAGAGCGGAGGATAATTACATGATGTTATCAGAGATTCCGAACGCATGCCCACTGTTAAAGACCCCGTAGCATGTCACAGTATGGACGAATTACATGTTATGCTGGAAGGGAGTACATGTAATCAAAAAGCTATCTAATGGAATTTGTGTTAGCGTAATTTTGTTGGAAAAACCACGTGTAATAACTCGAAAATACCGAGAGTTTTATTACGAAACTTGGAATACATAAGGTTCGTGTTTCTGGTAAATTGATCAAAAATTTAAAATTATCCGATTTTTACATATATATATCAGCAAGTTGTCGGAAGTGTGTAATAAATAAATGACTATAGAAATAGCTGCAGATTGAGCTTCAGAACTGGAAAAAGGTTGAGGATGAACTCGGAAGTTGAGTTTCATTTATTTAGAGAATTTGAATATTCTGGTTACTGCTGGCCTACTACCTTTTTGAAAAAATAGTATCTTAAAATATGTTAACACAAAAATCAAAATAAATGACTTCAATACGGGTCTTATGATTGTGAAATTCGTCGGCTGACCGATTGACTAAATTAATTTCCCTTGTTTCTCCCAAACGAATCGTAATGTTCTTTAACGTTTGTATCTGAAGAAGTTCGTATATTCGAATGCCTTAGTAATAACTGTTGTTCAATAGCATACAAATTACCGTTAATAAGTCATACTGAGATAATTATAATGTTTTTGAATTATTAATCTAATTTTGACTTTATTTTAGAGTGGAAGTAGAAGAACACGGAAGGGGGCGCATTTTAATTCGGGATTTTGTTGCTCTGTTTATTTCCTTATGTGCAAACTTAGGAACTTGTTTTGTTTTATTTACTTTAAAGTGATTACTGAAGGTTGTCAAATAATAAATGCTAAAAATAAAAGAAGGTGATTAAATTCTACGTGAAGAATTTATTGTTTTTTGTTCATTGTGTTTTTAGACATAACTCTAAGACAGATGGATACTTTAGAAATGTAAGTGTGCTGACAAACAGGTGTTAATTCTTCGCTTTAGAGTAATGGAAATGTTTTTCGGGTATCATGCTAAGTTAATTTCATGCATTTCCTCCTCTAACGTCGGGTTTTTTTCTTCTTTTTCTATTTTTGTATTTATTTCCTTTTTAGTCATCCCTTCTGTAATATGAAACTATAATTGAAATCACTAAGCGTGAAACTTACGACAATGAAACTGGAGAATTAATGTCACTAAATGATTGAGTAGGTGGGTGTGCAGGAAACTTAACCTCGGATTGACGTTGCAATCGTCTGGACATCTTATTTAACGTATTAATGTGGGTTCGAGCAATGTTTTTAAAGTGAAACTTTAATAACATTGACAGGTATTGTTGAAACTCACGCCTCTAAATTCACAAATATCTAAATGCATTGTCTCCTTTTATTTTTGTATCAAATGTTGTACCGTAGAAGTTTTGCAATCGTCAAAAAATAAACCTTGGTAAATTTCCAGAATTTTATTATATCTTCCTTGAATTAATTTAGAATTTCTTAGTTGACACTGATTCCTTTCTGTCTTATCACACGGATTTGATTTTCGTTTGCGCAAGAATTTGCGTAATTGGCTTCGGGAGCTAAAAGATAAGACAAATTTTAATTTAATAGTGCACTTTTAATTGAATTGCAACCTTTTCTAAAAATGTCAAAACTATTTATTGACTTAAATTTTATTTTGTAAATCTAAAATCCAGCAAGGCTAAGTCTATGTACACATGAGAGCGTTGCAACGCGCGTTAAAGCGCGCGTTAGAAAAACCGAATGTGTACACTACAGTAGCGTTAACGCCACGTTGAGCGCCAGTATAGCTATGGAAGTTGAAGAGGCAGCATGTGTTTGGATTTTGTACCGTAGGTATAAAGCACGAAGACGAAGGCAAAGAAAATACTGGGTACATCCTATTTTAAACGACAGATTGACTCACGGTTCTTTTGTAACACTTTACCTGAATCTAAGAAAACATGAGCCCAAGTTTTTTAACTATTTAAGAATGTCGATTGCATCCTTTGACGAGTTATTAGAAATAGTTAAGGATGACCTGGCTCCTAGTGAGAACGTTGTAAGGGAGCATTTCTCCAGAAGAAAAACTCGTAATCACATTGAGAAATAAAAACATTTTCTATATTATTTATCCTTACCCTTTATGTACCAAATTATGAATTCATAAACGAAAACTCACGTAAATTTTTATTTATGTTAATTCAATACTAACTAACAAATTAGTGTAAAATAATTACTCACCTTCTTAAAATTTAATTAATTACTACTAGTTAATTGAAGTGGTACTTTAAAGTACCGCCAGTATTATAGGGTTACAAAAATCTTCAAACTTTGAAAATTAATCAGAATGTTTGAAAAATGATATAATTATTTATTATGAAACGCAGAACAATTTTAAATATAATGAAAATTTAACTTTGATTATATTAAAAAAATTTTTTTTTAAATTTACACATAAAAAAAAATTACATATGCTGCATTTTGAATGAAGTTTTGATTGAACTTTTCTTTATGCACAAAGCTTGCAGACATCTCGATTTGACAAAAATGTTACACGAATTTTGTACTCTAACAGGGAGATTGATTCATGTTTTTCGGTATATATTATGTATTAATTTACACATGCTACTTCCAGCATAGCAAAAAAGAGCCTATGACACCACTTTTTTGATTTTCTGTCTCTGTCATAGATCAATCGTAGCATATCCGACTTATCAACACCACCCATGTGTGCGTTATGTGTGCAGTTACATTAAAAAAATATCATCTGTAGATAGAAAGGAGAGAGAAAATTTAAGGAAATGTAAATTTATAATGTATTCAGAGAATGTATATTTGTGGTTTTATATTAGAAAAATAATAAAATACAAAAATCATGAAATAAAAAATATACATTAGCATATTGGGCACTAATATCTTTCATGTAACACCAAACTCCATATTTTAATTCAAATGTTTCAAAAATTTTAAAAATAATAACATTTGAAAATTTCGCATAAGTTCATTTTGAAAAATTCATGTATTTCATATATATCTTATTTATTCTGCACTTTGTAAAAAAATAGAAATATGCCTGTCAAAAAACAGTAGTCAACTGCCCCAGAGCGCGCGTTGCAACGCTCTCATGTGTACGGTCTAATTCAACACAAAGGAACTCGAGGCGCGCTGCAGTCGCGCGATCTGCGTGGAACTCTCCAAACGCGCGTTCTTGTAGAAGAGAGCGTTGCATGTGTACGCAATCGTTTGATCAGTTGTATTTTTCAACGCGCGATGCAACGCGCGTTAGAAAGCGCGCGTTGCAACGCTCTCATGTGTACATAGCCTAAGATTCCGTATACGCGCGCTTTCTCGCCAAGATGATATCGCGCTAATCCTCGCAGCTCGGCGTGTTCTTCTCCCCTCATCATATCATGATGAAGGGATCATGATCATGATATGATGCTATTTGGACATTTTGACTTGTAAAAAACTTATGTGAACAAAAACGGCGCCAAGGTTGACGTGAAAATTTTTGTTTGGCGAGAAAGTGCACGTATAAGGTAGCTGTTCCTAAAGCAATTTTTGTAATAAATATTGCAAAGTAAAAAATTACGGGACACTTCATTTTTAATTTCATGGATATAACATGTATGTACTTCTAGGTCAGCTGTAAATATACGAATTTAAGTATTATACATCAAAATATGTATAAGCTGCTGTAAGGAGGATAACATTTTGGTACGTATTGTTCATTGAGCTATCTAGTAGTTTATTTTATGAAGAAAAAATTTAAGCTATAAAAAAATAGTGGGACCCAGTAAATTGAATTGTTGAGAACTAATGTTTTAATGCACTCAAAAGAGAGAGAGAAAGCCACTTATGACAAAACCCTCTCTGTGACAAACTAGCCATTCTGAACATTTGGCACCCGACAACAAGCGTCATGTACGGGCATATCTGAAATAAGATATTCTTAACGTAATAATGATAAATAGAGAAAGCGGAAGACATACAGAAGCTAAAGAAGTGCATCGTACGAGAAATAATGGGAAGAAGACGCGATAAGATGGATTTCGAACATGCAAATATCGTAATTGGTAGAAGCAGTGGTTTAAGCATTAAGATAACGGCTACTCTTTTGCACTGTTAAAGGGCAGTTGCAGAGAGCGGACTTTTGGGCAAAACTTGGTATCCGAGCTCAAGGCCCGTGGACACACACAACTGTCAGATGCTCAAGCCAGTCGCAAAGGTGCTAGATTTGTTGAGACATCAGAAATGCCATCAAATTGTAGATGATTTAAACAAATTACAAATTTTGAGATTTTAGCGCGTGTAGTACTCCGAGTAATATCTTATACGCTACAAAAGCTGAAGATCTACTCGTAAGCATTTGCAAAGCACTTGTTAAGGAATAGGTCAGTGACTGAATCAAAAAAGATTACGCGGTATGAAGAACCATGTTTGCGCGAACATTATTTGTTCAAAAGAATGAGGCAGGTACCACTTATGCGTGGATCCTTTCACTTCGTCAGAACCCTAGGCTGGCATATAAGTAATATATCGTGGGCGTGTCTGATCCCTTTGTCCTATGCCTTAGATTTTGTTGCAACTCAGAGTTTTTAATTCGTGGCTAAAGGCAAAAGGTGGCCCACTGCGATATGAGTTCATCAAAAAGAATACACAGTGGAAATGATTTGTCCATTCAGTGTAGACTTTGATAAACTGTAAGTAAACTGTTAAAGCTATGTTCGATAGTTTGAAAATTTTGAGAAAGATTCAAGTCCTAACTAAATGACAGAAATATTACTACGTATTCAATGTAAACATATGCATAAAAACAATAGCTAGATCATAATCCTTACGAAGCAGATTTTATTTTGAAAATTTGATGTACAAATCAAATGGGGTTCGAGTTTCAAAGGCATCAGAAAGGATTTTTGCCGCCAAGCGTAAAAGGCAATGTGTTAACTTTCTGGCAGCTATAACTCGGCTTGCCTAAAGTTAGAGCACGAAGAAAAAATAAATTAAAGGAAGCAACTATCCCTCTGTTCTCGAAGCTGTGAAACTTCCCAGTGCTTTGGCTGTTAACCTGATCTACCCGAAGGACTTAATACAACATTTTCATTTCTAGTTTCTAAAGAATGATATGGGGTTACAAAGGAGGCAACGATGTTGATAGTTTTACAAATCGTGAAGTACGTGCCTGACAAAAGAAATATCGAAGCGTGAGCTCGACGTAATCGCCTCGAAGGCCATGTCGGGGAGTCCATCTCTTGTTTCGGGATTCATTCACCTTGAAATGTTTGTTTAGGCTCATGCAATCGGATACAAACTGTAAGCTGTCTTTTAAATGAAGACGGGGAGCAGCAGACCGTGTTGCAGATCAATAGTAAATTCTCAAAAATTGACCATACACCTTACAGCAAACAATGCGACGAATGTTGTTTCTAAGATATGAAAAATAAAATGTGTGAATTAGTCAAATGCATTATAATTTATCGTTGCTGAAAACTACTTCGTGTGTTACTTAACAAGTTAAGTAGTGAGGATGAAGTGTTGCACTTGTTGCCACTCAACTTAAGTTTAACACTTCCTGTTTGCTTCTCGTTAATAACTGAACTGCATTTATATTTTGAGTTTTGCGAATCTGGGAACGACAATAAGATTTTGTGTTTTATGTTCTTTTCTTTTTGGTTTCGTTGTTAAGTTTTAAGTAATAAGTTTTAAGATAAAGGCTATGATATGTAATATTAAGTTTAAGAAATATATATAATTTTTATCTTTTCTGATGTACGAATCTTTATATATAAAAGGCAAAGTCTGTGTGTGTGTGACCGAGTTTTTGTCTGCTCGCGGCGCAACGCAAAGACGGTAGGTCGGACAGTCTTGAGATTCGACACGAAGATGCCTCCCGAGGTCTCATTATGCACCTCGAAGCCCTTTTTTCGATTTTTTAATTAGATTTTCCGTAATTAAATATTTAGTCGCGATTTGGAGCTCCCGGACGAGTAAAAGCCCCGTAAATCCTAACGTATCCGTCCAAGAATTTTTTTTTTTCGGACGAGCCTATACGGGAAAGATGACACTATACGGAAATCACAATTAAAATTGTCTGTCTTAATTTATCGATTAATTGTGATTTTTTTTCGATCGCCTGTACGCACCCGTTTTTCGGAAAAAAACGCGATTTTGTCCGTGACCCTTTTTTCCAAATTGTCGAATCGATACGTAAATGTCGTTACATTTTTACGAAATTTTTATCTCAGAGACCCTAGACATCACAGTTTCGAAAGCCAGAACCAAAATTAATTTACAAATTGTAGTTATTTTTTAATAATTTATTTTATGATTCGGAAACTCTTGCGAGAAATCTCATTTTGGAGATTTCGTTCTTCATTTCCGGACGAAGGTAAAATAGGAGAAAAACCAGTTTTTCGACGTCATGCACGTGTTGGGGCGTTTGTTTTCTATGAGGGATTCGGTGGTTAAAGGAAATCGATTGCTATTGCAGTGATAATCGATTAAAAAATCACATTTAGTAATGCCGTAATTTTTTTGGCCAGCACTCAGTTAATATCATATAATTTGTGGTGTATTTGTGGAAAAAATCTATGAAGATTTCAAAGAAATTCAGCATGTGGAGGATGTGATATATTCGCTTTCAAGGAAATCGATTACTATTGCAGTGATATTCGATTAGTAATCCTATGTCAAAAATTTTGCCAAAATCTGCCAGAAAGGATTAAATTTATATGGGTAAAATAATGTATCGTGGTGAGGAAAAGGATGACAGCGACGCCCATTAACAAAGGGTTAAGGCTACTAAAAAATTGGTAATTACATTACCCGAGCAACGCCGGGACGGGTACAGCTAGTATATATTATAAAATAAATAGTAAGTTGAAACCAATCTCGAGTCAGAACACCACCTCAAGCTAAGATTCGTCTCTAAATAGGCATTTATTTTGGATATTATTAATCAAACTTTGACTGAATGCTTGAAAAAAAAGGAAAATTTTAATTTGATGTTCAGCTTATGTAGATTCCTAGCTCCTCATCAATTAAGTTTCGTTTATGATATCTAACCTGAAATATTCCGCGCATTTTGCAGATCCTCACCTCACCTTCATATCGGATGAAAACCTTTAGCAGTAAGTTGCAAAGAGTGCACTTGGCACACTGAATATTAAAACCGGAACAACCAATTTGAGACAGATAGGTTCAGTCCAGTGAGCATGCAGCTAACTAAGACTTGCACCAGTAGAGAAGTTGCCTTAGACTAACTTAACTCAATCGGAACAGGCTTCTTTTGAGAATTGAGAGATGATGCCTAAATTACGCGATAGTGGAACAAGACTTTTCCTGCACCTTTTCCGAATCTTATTATATTTAAATTGATCTAATCATTCCAAACTAAAATTCGTTTGCGCTGCAAACCTTTTTCGTTTATGCTGCAAGTGAGAAATCATTGGCTTACGTCTTGACCTTGAAATTTAGTAATTTAAATGCTAATTCTCAAATTTTACTTTGTAAATCTGCGGTTTAGACATCAAAATTAACAGTTATTACCATTAAAATATCGTAAGGTGAAAAAACTACGTTATTCTTGTTCGATATATTTCGCAATTTTGTGGATAGGTATTGTAAACAACAGCAGTTGACGTACAGACCGGGTTTAAATATATGACAATGCTTTATGTGAAAATTAAAAGGTTGGAGAATTCTGTGAATCTGTCATAACGCGGAATCTTGGATTTTATAAGTCTTGTTGATCAGTACATTTAATACCTCCGCTGCATTTTGCATACTGAAATGGAATAGATATTTCGGAATAAAAGTTAATTTCTATATATGGACAGAATTGCATAGCATATTCTTTTATTAATCACCTATATATGTGAGTGGGCGTGGTGGCCCAGTTGGCAAGGGCAACGAGCTAGTGTTCTGAAAGTCACTGGTTCGATTCCCGTCACTGACAAATCCGGCGTGTACACTAATGACGACTGGTGCACGAAAAATCTGTCCTCCAAGTTTTCAAATTTACCTCTGGAGATGCGGGGTCAAGTGTACCGGTCTCGTCACTTGACTCGGTTCTAAATTACGAGACCGGCTTGTAGGGGATTTTGCTGGCCACCTATACGGTACCCATTAAATGAATGGCCAACAGTCTCGCGGTGTACATACAGGCGAATGTCTAGCGACAAGTGCCTTCGCGTTCGAGGGGAAAAAAAAAACCCCTATGTATGTGAAAAAGAAAGAGATGTCACTTTATCTATATACAGTGGCTCCCAAAAGTGTTCGAACACTTACGAATTTCAATGAAATAGGGGTCTATCCATTAATTAAAATGAATTTTTCAGAATGGGTATTTAATAATAAGATCTATAATCTATTCTTAACAAAACTACATGAAATATTTTGAAAACATAGTAAAACTTTATTTTTAAGAAACCAGTAATCAAAAAGTAACAAAAACTTTATCTCACAAAAGTCATCGTACACTGAAATATTTTCGGATAAATTCATAATTAAAATTATCGTCTGGCGCTTTATTTTTATTTTTGAATTGTGGTGGCATTTAAAATATCGTTTGGCTTTAATTTTTGCTTGCCTACTCCGTAATATTCTATTTACATTCGAACCTCCATATATCGAAGTAGCAAAATGCGCGAAAAAAATTCGATATATAGAAATTTCGATATATAGAATTGAGCTTAGTCTTATCATAATTCTCATTTAAAAAAAAATTAAAGCTAATTTTCGTATACGAAACTCCATTTCAAATTTATATGCGAATCCCATTAAATGAAAGTTAATAACAAAAAATTAATTAATATGAGAGATTTATTGATTACTACATATCTTTAAAAAAACAATAATGCAGACAGTGGTTACAATGATCACAGTTACATTCTTTAAAAAAAAACTACGAATATCTTGCTGAACAGTTAGTTTTGCGGAAAGTGCAAAGAAATGTTCGTATTTATTCAGTCCACTAAAAACTTCATCAGGGACATCATCCGCCAATTGAAGTCCACGACGTATTGTTTCAAATGCCAAAAATTGGGAGATTTTATTCTAAAGTGGAATAAAATCTCCCAATTTGTCTTGAAAAAAATTTCGATATATAGAGATTTTTTCGATATATAGAAACAATTTTTTTATGTAATGAACATGGAGATTTGCTAAGAGTTCGATATATAGAAAATTTCGATATAGGGAAGTTCGATATATGGAGGTTCGACTGTATTATTTAAAAATGGCTCGTAGTCGTAAAGAAACAACAAACAGCATTCGAAAATTGATTATTTTTCATCATAGTAGTGGTAAATCAGTTCGGAATATTGCTAAATTACTTAAGGGGACTCACTACCCTTAAATCTTCAAAGCATTCGATTTTTTGAAAAAAATATATGTTAAAGCCTGATCATTTCTGAACAAAATAAAGCAAACCGCGTGAAAATATTCCGCTTAGTTCCGGAGATATTGATATTCTAAATATTTAATTACTGATCAAGTTTATGGTAAGAAAAAATTTAAACTCATTTTTCTCAAAATGTAATTTTGCATCATTCCGCAACTGATGTCTCAAAAACTATGACCCATAATTCTATGAAATTTTTATCACTGCATAATCATGTTATTTTATTGCGTCTGAACCAGAATTATTGCAATCACTGCACATTTTGTAATTTTTTCGGGGGAAAATTAATGCAAAAATTTAAGGAAATTTTAAGTATGTTTTGAGCAGTTTTAAAAAAATTGAAAAGATATTTTAATGTTGAATGTTTTATGTTCAATTGCATTTTGAATTATTTATTTTAAATATTAAACAGGAATTATACATTAAAGTGTAAAATTAATTTCATAGTTCTGCGCGTAAGCCAGTATACAATAAAAATACTTAAAAAAAAAGGTATATCTAAAGTATTTTTTTAAAAATTATTTAATATTATTTTGAAAGTTGAAAATTATTTTATTAAAATAAATATATCAATTTATCATATACATAAAATTTGGAAAAATTGGGAGTAAATTGAAGTAGTTACAAAGAGTCAAAAAGTATAAAAATAAGCCTTATTTTCTCGTTTTAAGAGTCGTGAGTCCCCTTAATTTATCCCATTCTACTGTGCAGTATGTGAAAAAACGCTCTAAAGAAGAAAATCGGATCGAAAACAAGGTAAGAAAAGGCCGTTCGGCAAAGTTAACAAAACGTGATCAGAGGTTTATAATTCACGTGAAAAAGAGGTGAAAAATTCACGTTTGAGTGCTGTAAAAGTTTCTGCAGAATTCAATGAAACATTTTCCACTTCAATCACTGTTGTGGATGCTAAAGGATATCCTACTAAATATTAATTTGACGAAAAATTAGAATATTTACTAATATGTAGAGATTTTTTACAAGTGTACGATGACTTTTGTGAGATAAAGTTTTTGTTACTTTTGGATTATTGGTTTCTTAAAAATAAAGTTTTACTATGTTTTCAAAATATTTAATGTAATTTTGTTAAGAATAGATTTTAGATCTTATTATTAAATACCCATTCTGAAATATTCATTTTAATCAATGGATAGACCCCTATTTCATTGAAAATCGTAAGTGTATGAACACTTTTGGGAGCCACTGTATATATATTTTTTTATTTCAATTGTATATATTGATCGTCGTATTTATTATATATATATATATATATATTTATATTATTTATATTATTTTTTTGGCATTAATTGCATACATTGACCGTTGTATTTAATTTGAATGTACTCCGTAGCGAAGTGCGGGTTTTCAGCTAGTAAAGAGATAAATAAAACTCTAATTTCTATTCGTCAGACCTGAATATTTTTATTAAAAAGAATACTTGTTTTTGAAAAAACAGGAAATTTTCGGTGAATACACTCATAGAAAAATCCACCATTTTAGTTTCCGAGAACTTTTCTAGCGCTTTGGAAGCCATTTTTTATCTCTATAAATTTGGGGGGGGGGGTTAAATTTTAGAAGCCATATTTGTCTTCCTGAGTGGTTAGAAACTTCCTGAAGCTTCTCTGCTTTGTGCAATTGCGACATGTAGACCAGTTTTCGAATGGTTGAGCAATGACGAGCCATGGTGAGGTATTTCAATTTATGGAGTTTCTAGGGTCAGGAAGCTAGACGGTGGCCACTTGCAGCCAGCGCGTTGGCTTCGATTCCAGAGTCCGCGGATTCAATTTCCGTGGTTGGCATGGGTATTCATATCCATTTTGAATTGGCAACAAACTATCAGTTTCATCTGTTTATATCTGATGTACCAAAGATGACTAGCGCTTCAAAACTAACGGACGAATCTTATGTCAGAATTGACATCTTATTGCTGTTCTAAGTAAAATGTGATATGGTATTGAGGAGAAACTTTCTATACAATTAAGAAAAACGGGAATGAAAATGTTTACTTCGCTCCTGAAATATCGTTCTTCAGTTAACTGTACCGTTAATTAGTTCTTGTATTTTAAGTTACCTCAAGATCGCAATTGAAAATCCCTCAATTAGTGCCTTAGACTTAACTGCTTAGTGTTCGGGCAAAAATAAATGGTGTAGAAAAATAGACAAAAGTAAAGCTTAAGTCATCAAAGCCAGCTGATGTTGGGAGAAAAATACAGAGCTTATTAATTCAGAAAATAGAAAACAATACTCAAACTTGACTCCACCCCGGCTCTGCTAGAAGCTGAGCGATCTGTCTGCAAGACCAGCCAGATTTCAAACCCGGTGAATTCTGAATGCCATTTACTACGTATGAAAAATATCTTTGATATCAGGATAACCGAGATGCTATAAGAAAATGCTTATAGCTGCTTAAGTCCGATAAAAATCAGACTCCATGTAATCGCTATCAAGTTATCGACCACTATGAAGTGCAACAAAATTTTTTTCAATTAAATCAAACAAAAAGAAATTCCCTTCATACAAAAAGAATTTCCTTCTCAAATTCCTTTCTTCGCTATCGTCAGTTGGAATACTTTGATGGAAATAAAGCCCTGATTGGACTAAAGGCACTCTAGCGTCAGTCAGCCTCCCACAGGCGAGTGGCCAATGTAACCATCCATAAAATCTCCATTTATCATCTGCAAGATAATGATATATACGACAACCTCGAACAAAGGTTTGTTGCCACAGGCCTTTGAAATCTTCTGCCTTCCAAACGTTACATGCTCCATCGAGATGCGATGGGATGAAGAACATCGCAGCTGTGTTTCGATAAAGATCTCAAGGGAAAGATCGGGCATGATAAGTATATTAATCCAGATTTTAAAGTCGATATCCATTTCTCGACAAATACGATTTTCCCTTTTGCGTTTGATCTACTGTGTTGATGCAGCTGAAAATTCTCCTCGGGCCTTCCAGTAAAATAATCAGTACAGATGCGACATGCGCACGGATACATAGATACTGTAATAATTATAAAAAGTAAGGAAAAATATGCACAGATTTTTATCTTACTTTTTCGAAACGTAGACGAAGTACCTGATATCCTGTAGAAGTTAAATGTTTATATACACTGGTGTAAGAAATTAAGAGAATTTGCAGACCTGGTCGATTATCTCTATAACTACTGTACTGATTTTAATGAAATTTGATATGTACATGCATTGATACAATACAAAACAAATAACCATTCAATAATTGTAATACACACGCATGATCGTACGTAACACTCGTTGGAGTCGGAAGGTATGAAACAGCGGTTGCAGAATAAACAAAAAAAATGGGTTAATAGATGGGTTAATAGGAGATATGGTCCTCTCTTACAGATATACAGGTCTCGCAGCGTGATTTCATACTTGAAATAAGGCAGTTTATCATTTCCTGTGGCAATTGGTCCCACTCGTTCAGCAACGCTGTTTTCATTCCCTGGATGGTTCTTGGAGGGGGGTTGCGAGTTGCAATTGCCCTCCCCAAAGCGTCCCAGACATGTTCTATAGGGTTAAGGTCTGGAGATCTGGCTGGCCAATCCATCCGGCGAATATCCTCACTCTCTAGAAATTCGTCGACCAGAAGAGCTCTATGTGGCCTCGCGTTATCGTCCATTAAAATGAACTCAGGGACAACTGCACCCCTGAAAAGGCGAACATAGGGCTCCAAGACCTCATCCCTATAACTCACAACAGTCACAGTGCCTCTTTCAAAGACATGGAGAGGTGTGCGGCCATCCAACATGATGCCTGCCCAGACCATTAAACCTCCTTTGCCATAATGGTCGATTTCGCGTACATTGGAGGGTAGGTAACGGGTTCCTGGTTCTCTCCATATGAACGTACGGCGAGAATCGGTGTTTAGGCTGAACCGGGACTCATCAGTGAAGAGAACGGTCGCCCATTGATCCATACTCCAATCTCTATGCTCTCTGCACCATGATAAATGGATTCTCCTGTTAAATAGAAGTGAGCGGGACGCAAACAGCAGGTCTTCTTGCAAACAACCCTCTCTCATGAAGTCTTTTGGAAACAGTCACCCTTGATACACGGGTTCCTGTGGCTGCATACAAGTCACGAGAGAGCTGAGAAGCTGTAGCACTCCTATTACGCCTCGCTATAATCGACAAATGGCGATCTTCTCTGGCCGTCGTGGCTCTTGGACGACCTTGCCCAGGCTTTCTCTCGATGGATCCGGTATCGTGGAACTGTTTCCATAAGTTACACACTACGCTGGGCGTTAAATTGAACTCTCTAAAAATTTGGACTTGAGATTGGCCTGCTTCTAGCCTCTCCACAATTCGCCACCTCATTCCATCATCTAAACGTTGGTGGTTACTCATTTTTACTGTTATAATTTGAAATTAACTGATTGCTGCAAAATAACACCATCTATTAACCCATTTTTTTTTGTTTATTCTGCAACCGCTGTTTCATACCTTCCGACTCCAACGAGTGTTACGCACGATCATGCGTGTGTATTACAATTATTGAATGGTTATTTGTTTTGTATTGTATCAATGTATGTACATATCAAATTTCATTAAAATCGGTACAGTAGTTCTAGAGATAATCGACCAAGTCTGCAAATTCTCTTAATTTCTTACACCAGTGTGTATTTTGATATAAACGTGAACGGAGCAATAGAGAAATAATTTTGTTGGACAAAATATTATGATTGTGGAATTATTGAACTTCCAAATTTAAACACGTCACATTTTTTTTAACTGTGTTTTTAAGTAGCTCAGGGAGATAAATAGAATATTTTCGAAGAATAAGTGGAAGAATTAACAAAAGAACAAGATGAGATAATTAAAAGTAATTACATTCATACATTTATTAAACATGTAATCGTTATCTTTAGTTTAAAATTTAATATTACTTTACTACTATCATTCTGAGTAAAATTGTGTCGTATTGCATGTTGAAAGTACCACAGTAAACCGATAACTCTCTTGTGTCTTTCAAGCTTATTTTATCAAAAGGAACCTCACGCCTTGTTTAATAAAGACTACGCCAACTTAACCCTAAAGGTATGCCCCCCCCCAAAAAAAAAAAAAACAACCATATAATACCCAATCGCCGCGATAGGAATCCGATACACATACAAGATCTGCAGGACCCCTGAGCGTCCTAAAATAACAAATTTTCCTACCATCACCCGTGAGCGTCCACCACACCGCGACACATGGAGACACATCCTTAGAACTGGTCATTAGAACCTATTGAAACTGGTTACAATATTAATATAATTACAATACATGAACACATTTATGAATACAAACAAACGAGTTAATAGTGTTACAAATAACCAATATACACTGAAGTGCCACTGAATTAGGGATACCTACCTAGTAACGAGTTGGGCCTCCTCTGGCCTTGATAACGGCTGCCACACGACGAGGCATAGATTCAACAAGTTTCTGGAAACGTTCCTCGGGAATGGCTTGCCAAATATTGGCTAAAGCTGTCCATAATTCAGTAAGGTTCTTTAGTGCTGTGTGATGGCCTTTCACGCCTTGTTCCAAAACATCCCAAAGATGCTCAATAGGATTTAAGTCTGGGCTTCTAGGTGGACAATTCATGACAGAGAAGTCAGAGGAATACTCATCCAACCAGCCAGTAGCCAACCGGGACTTGCGAGAGGTACAGTTGTCTTGCTGGAAAACTCCATTACCGTGCGGATAACAGAACAGCATAAACGGATGGAGGTGATCACCCAGCAACTCTACGTACCGAATTGCATTGAGGGAGGTTGGTACACGCACCAAAGATCCCAAACTGTGCCACGAAAAAATACCCCAGACCATGATTGAGCCACCATGCCCTTGTACAGTTCCAGCCAGGCATTCAGGATCCATGGCTTCATGAGCCTGACGCCATATTCTCAGCTTCCCGTCGGCGTTAAGTAGTCGGAATCGAGACTCATCACTCCATGCTACTCGTTTCCAGTCCTCTACACTCCAGTCTCTGTGCTCTCTTGTCCAGGCAAGACGTGCAGCCCGATGGCGAGTATAGAGCAATGGTACTCTCGTAGGTCGACGGCTCCCGAAACCCATACGGTGAAGCGAGCGTTGCACAGTCCGTTTACTGACTGTACGACTGGCACCGTCATTAAACTGGGTGGTAATTTGAGCTTATGTTTGGCTTCGCTGGCTACGTACAATACGCCTGAGCCGTCTCTCACCACGCACTGTCAAGGCTAATTGTCCTTTGCAGTTTGCCCGATCGCTAGTTTTTTTTCCACCATCCATGCATTCTTGGTATACTCTTGACACTGTCGACCTTGAAAATCCTAGCTGTCTGACGATTTCGGAAATTGAATGGCCCATGCGTCGCGTACCTACGATTTGTCCGCGATCGAAGGCGTCTAAATCAGGAAGTTTACCCATACTGGCAATTCCAACAACTAATTCAGAACAACCACAGTACGCGCTATATATGCAGTTACCACAGCGCTCTCACTTGCGCATACATGATGCGCAGCGCTACACAATTTGCATAGGCTTTGCTATCCCTAATTTAGTGGCACTTCAGTGTATATATATATTTATCTAAGGAAGCACTTTTCCTCTGATTCACAATTTCCAAACGATCGTACAAAACAATTATACGCACATGGTAATAATTATAACATTATGACATTATAATATTTAACAATACAAGTAAACAACATTATAACACTTTAACAATATAACATTTAAATAATTCACAAAAGGAAAATTTACAATAAACAAAACCCCAGTGATCAATCTTTGATCAAATGGGATACCACTGATCCATGAGGATCTTCACTATTTTTTAGGTAAACTTTTTACAATAAAAGTCCGTTAAGAAACGGTAACGAGTACAGTCCAGGCAGTCCTGAGACATCTCTTTTCTCACGCCTTGTTTAAGTTTATCTCTCTCTCAAACATCTTGATTTCGTTCTTATTTCACTAATTGTGCGAGGTATGTCTGACATACAACTCGTAAGAATTTTTAATGCTATGTCGAAGTAGAGAAATGATTTAAGATGCGCCAAACTAAAGAAACAAATATTTTCCCTTGACTGCACTAAAATCTTTCACTGGGTGCAGGTTTAAAGAGGGGGCACAGCAGGTTGGAAAAAAGTACTTGTGATTGTACTTATGATTTTATTTTATTCACCATTATCATTCGTTTCATGTCATTTACTTTTTATCAAATCCGTGATCGCACACATTCTCATCTGGCAATTAAAATTTGCTCAAGCTGTTTAAAAAGAATTTCAGTCCTTACAGTGCATGTGATCTCCTTTAATGAAATAAATACAACGAAATTCACCTTTGATTGCTTCATTTCATTGTTATATCACTGTTTGCATCTACAACGACCTCTGGCATTTTATTAATTTGTCTAACGCCAGGTGTGTAGTCCAGAATAATTCAGTAATACTTCTCTAAAATCACATTTGACAAAAATCGCTACTTTACAAGTTAAGCATGCAGATTGAATGAATTAAGCTGAATTTAGTACATTAATAGCTCTTCATTTTTTTTTCTTTTTCATTTATATATATTGTCTACTATCTATCATTCATGGTCATTCAGAAAAGTTACCTGGAGCTATTACGGGGATGCTATCCCGTTTGTTTGTTTTTTCCATTCCTGTTGACAAGCTGATCTCAGGCTTTATAGATTTGTCTATTAGTTATTAGTGAGCGACCTGTTGACTAGTTAGATCGCCCCAGAAGACGGAGAGAGATGACTTATTATTGAGGCTAAATTATTCTTAGTACTTAAAGGATTACTCCGTTATCTGCTTGAAGGACTTAAAACGCCATTTACATTTGTCTACAGTTGCGAACGGAACCGGATAACAAAGGATTAATTTGAAATGATAGCTTATCAGTGAAATAGTGTTAGCCGCTGATTGATGTCCCAGGGCAAGAACTGGGCGTAATCACCTTGCAAGGTCATGTGCGAGAGTTCATTCTTTGTTTTATTCCTCACCGTGTTTGATAGGGCAAGAGAACAATCTGTGCTAATCCTTAGGGAACTCTACGAAGACATCTGGATGCACCAGAAAATGTATGAGAAATTAATATATATATATATATATATATATATATATATATATATATATATATTTAAATTTCGCTTCTTAACCTTCAGCTTACGGAGCCCATTTTCCCGATTCCCTCTTTAGAAAGGGGAAATTTCATACCCCGTTTGTAAGAGCGGCCATTAAAGAGGTTATATATATATATATATATATATATATATACGCATTCTTGGGACACATGCTACCCCACCCCGTAGGAAAAAGGTTAAAATAGATATTTAAATGTGGTGCATTTAATTTCTCAATTTGGAAATCTTTGTTTGTTAACTATTACAGGTCATTCCGGTGTTACCGGATATGAAATTTAATTCAATTAAAAATAAATTTTAATTTTTTAACAGTGAAACATACTTCCTTTATATGATTCTTCAGTATAATCTGTTCTGTGGTTCAGGGTTTAAAATTTGTTAGGTATATGTCAAGGGGAAAAATCAAGTATCTTTTCATAATTACACACGAAAATGTTCTCCTCCATTAGTACAATTTAAGAACAAATATTTCGATCACTGTTCAATGTATCCATTACTAAAAGTCTGTTGTCACTAGTAGAGGCAAATAACAAAACTCTTTCAAGGCGCATGCGCTAAAGTAGTCCCGGATTGGTAGGTCTCAGAAAGAAAAGTCCCAGCAGTCTTTAAAAGATTTTTTAAATAATAGAATTAATGAATATGTATTCTAGAAATGCAGAACCAAAACTATGTAATCTCTGTTGTGTAAATAGCAAAATACTATTGGATAAATTCTCATTGATTTACGTAGGATTTTAAGATCTACCATGTCAACAGATGAATCGTGTTTAGATCTCATATTGGGATGCTCAGTACCACATTATGACGTCACCCTTTGGTAACTTCTAATAAGACACGCCACGACACGCATCCTAATGAAGAGTTTCTTGATTTCTCTCAACAAACGTGCAGAACTGTTCTGAGTGACTGACGCCAACAAAAATATTTGCTTGATTTTTGACAAACATTTTCTTTAATCACAATTTATTGCTATCATATTGTCACTTATGCGAACCCGGAAACTACGCTAATTATGCCATAAACATTTCAGACCTTACGTCGACAGAGTTTACCACTCATTGAGAAATTTCCAGCAGCCGTAGGGTTTACGGATTGCAAACAGAACAGTACAACAGTCGTTCTTTATCTCAAATTTGTTGACTTTATAATATTCCCTATAAGTCGATGAATACCAATTTCACCCAATCTCGAGTTAAACGAGCCTTCCCGAGTAAAAACGAAAGTCACTCAGTCGTGGGAAGCCCAAAAGCCCTTCAGGTGAATGGATGACATCACGCGAACAACCTAAAAGGGAGTAGGGAATACTTGGAATTCATCTAGAGATTAAAACACTGGTGAAAAGAAATTTGATGGCTTCATTGGACTTTTTTTATGTATAATTTTCGTACGTGATATTTGGATCTATGGAACGCGACAATGACTTGGAAAACGAGACATTTTTCAAGACAACAATGGAATTTCAAATATGCATCCATATTTTTTGTGGCTGCTTTAACTTGTAACCATGAATAAACTGTAACATGTAATAAAAAATGTTTTAATTCAGTAGACTATGGACCGAAATTAACAAAAATTGTTTTAGATTAAATCTATTCCTTTCAAAGATACATATTCTTAAATATTTGGCGCTTTTGAACGCCATTTTTGCTAATTTGAATTACAGACGAGCGAACTCAGAGTTTTTGATATTATTTAGATTAAGTAGATCACCAAACAGAAAAGTTGTCGCATTGTCCTGCTGGAATTGTCCAGGGTCAGAGTCGTCTCTAGGCGTATCAGGGGTCCTATATCACGCCAACTGCACACGATCCATACCATCACAGAGACTCCATCAGCTTGAACAGTCCCCTGTTGACATGTAAGGTCCACGGATTCATGACGTTGTCTCCATACCCGTACACATACATACGCCCGATACAATTGGAAACGAGACTCGTCAGACCAGGCAACGTGTTTCCAGTCATCAACAATCCAATGGAGGTGTTAGCGGGCCCAGGCAAGGTGCTGTGCAATCAACAACAGTACTCGAATGGGTATGAAGCTCGGAAAGCCCATATCAATGATGGTCCGTTGAACAGTTCGCACGCTGACACTTGTTGATGCCCCAACAATGAAATCCGCAGCGATTTGAAAAAGTGTTACACGTCTATCTCGTTTAAGGATTTTCGTCAGTCGTCGACGGTCCCGTTCTTTCAAGATCTTTTTCTGGCCGCACCGTTGTCGTAGATTTGATGTTTTACGGTACCGGGCGGGTACCGGTTACCTGATATTCACGGTACTCTCGTGAAATGGTCGTGCGCGAAAATCTAAATTGCATTGCTACCTCGGAGATGCTATGTCCCATCTATCGTGCACCAACTATGACATCACGTTCAAAGTCACATAAATCGTGATAACCTGTCATTGTAGCTGCAGAAATCGATCTAACATCTTCGCCAGACACCTGTTGTCTTATATAGGCGCTGCCGGCCGCATCGCGTTACGCTGATTGGTTGCATATCTCCGTTATTTGCGTACGCACGCCTGTACGTTTTTTTTCTGCTCTTCAGTGTGCCGTGCTCTTCAGTATATATATTATAATTATGGATATTATTTTTGGAATTATTTATTTTATCATATTTTAGTGAACAGTGGAATACTTTAATGACTTTTTTCGCCTGTAAAAAGTGGGTGACCGAATGAATTGAGGGTGGTCTGTTACTTCATACTTTCGCTAAAAATTTTGTTCTTAACATACCTTTATAGTTTTCTTTTATTCTTACATTGAGCAGAAAACTTTATTTTCTATACATATTGTGAGCAGAAATCTTTTACTTCAGTCTTGCAAACTCATGACTCTTTAAAGTTTTACTTTTCCAGTAAGCCTATTAAGAATATTTCCAGTGAAAACCCTTATACTTTTTTTAAAAAAAATTTCAGCTGTTATTGAGCAACTCATTGTGCGGTGTGAATTTGTAGCACTATTTCTCAGTAGTGTAACTTAGACAAAACATAGGATTTTTCTCTTTTTGGTATTTTTTTTTAAATTTTATTTTTATAACATTTCGTCATAGGTTCCTTTTCTCGAGAGTTAACATAGGTCTCAGTAAATCCAATTTTGGTTATTTTAATGCAGCATTGGTGCTTTCCTCGTGCAGTATAAACCTTAAGTGAAAATTCTGACAAATTCAGGGTACAGAAGGGATTTTTCTAGGCGTATCTATGTTGACTTAACCCGTGTTGTCCTTGGTTCTTATGTCAAAACATCAGTATTTGTGGAATTGGGAAAATTAGACAATATTTAAAATAATTCATATTGATATCTAACGTACAAATTCCTGTTGCACAGCTTTTTGATCATCTGTAAGACGGGCTACAGATGGAGTAGCAAATATACAAACAGCTGGATTCTGCCGCTCTGCAAAAATTACATGTTTTCTCACTGGACAATGGGGAATGCCGTAAGAAATGCCGTCTTCTGTTTCATTTTCTGCATGATAACTAATTGCTTCAGGATTTAACAATAATTTAAATGATTTGAATTTAAAAAAACTAACGAAAGTAAATATCACTTGTTTGCCTGCTTCAATTTGAAAAGAAAATTAGAGAGTCCTTACTTTATGCAAAAGGCGGATTCTAACCACCCATCTCATTTGTAACCTTCAACGATGCGCTGACAGTCTGTCCAAACCATTTGTTTATTGTTCTTCCCATGCCTCATACTAAGCACGTACATTTGTTACTGATGGGACATTGGTAATTTAGCACTCCGATTCTTTGCGAAACGTGAAAACATGTGAATGTTTTATCATACTTAACCGAAAGCAAGCAACATATAGTTTATGATCAGAAACCAAGCCATCAGTTCGCCAACAGCAGAAATTTATACCCTGGCGATCAGAGAGTTATTTGGATAAAAACAACTTTAAGGCAAGACTAGCGTGTCATTTGACAACAAAAATATGCGAGGGGAGTAGGCCAAAGGGTAAGAAGGAGGAATGCCTGCACTGTAAAAATGGAATGCTGTTTAAGAGTGTAATATTTCTGGGTAACCAGTTTACGTGATTTGGATATCCCATATTTGTATCTAAAACAACATGCTTTCGTACCCTTCTAGTTATACTTCCATTTCTGTAATATACCTAAAACAGCATGCATGCTTGGAAGTATAACTAGAAGGATGCTGAAGCATGTTTAAGATACAAATATGGGATACCCAAAACAGGTAAATTCGCTAACCAGAATCATCACACCCAGGAACAGCATTTCAATTTTACAGTGCGTGATTTATGATAACCTACATTTTTCTTAGGATTTTAACGACTAAAGATTCAAAATTTGATCCAAATTGGTCGAAGGGTTCAAAATTTTATAGGGAACAAACATAGATAATTTCAGTTTTATGTTTAGAACTGGATTAGATGCACCACATTTTAAAGAGAAGAATAGGGATCTCTGGAACTTATTCTAGCCCAATGATTTTTGCCTAACAGACACCGTTCAATTTTGGTAATAATTCCATATCTAATTGTACCAAACTGTTTCTTATATTGCCTCTTTAAAACTTATACGATATCTACACGCATTACGTGACGAAAATATAAGACGAATATACAACAAGTAAGAAAATTGCGAAAGTACTGACAAATCTCATTAAAATCCCTATTGACAGAATAGTTTAGAGTAATGCATCTCTAGTAAATTTCGTCAATCGTCAACAATAATTAGAAATGTTTCTATCATATTATTAACTCACTTGAGCAGTTGTAAATTTTGAGGAAGGTTATGTTGACTCTTCAGAAGTAATTTTACAACTTTTAAGTAACTTTTTGCTTTTGTAATTTCTAAAAATTTACCTTAAGCGGGGAAAGGTTTTGAAGTAAGGGATCGAAATCTCCAGAAATACGAAAAATTATGACCGGAGAAAAGGAAGAGATCGTGCCACATATTCTTAAATAATAGTGCCATTAAATGGCTTGGTAGTAAGAAAAGGTAGTGTTATGTCTTCATTTTTAAAATTTTCAAGTTTAAGAGCTTCATATTCTTTAGTGATGAATTCTATTCACTGTCCAATACATAAAAGCAAAAAATTCAATGCCATTGTGTCCAAATGGCGATGACTCAAAATCCTCCAGGATTCTACGCACAAGCCAAGGTCATATTTTTTTAACGCGTTCATTATTGTTCCAACATGACCTCTATGTAAGTAGAATGACTCCGATCAACGCGACGTCATTTTTACAAAACAAGTCGAAAAGTTATATTGTTTGTGTATACATTGCGTCACATAACTAAACATTAATCAAAATCTTTTCACTCGATTAATTCTTAATAGGCAGAGTGATGTCACCCTGAACCTGTGATCGATCATTTCGTTTGGATCGATGAGATGATCTTTTAGGAACGAATTTCAGTAATAGCGGATGCAGCCCAAATATAGGAAAGAATGTTGCTATTATGTTCTTTGTCTCATTGGTTTTTCTTATTTAGGATGGAGATAATGGGCTTAAAAAGGTTCGAAATCGCTGTCACAGAAGATCGAACTGGAAATAATAGTGACAGTAATCTAACTGCGACACCTCTCAATCACTTGTGATTTCACGGTGTTATCTTTTTGACAATTCGCCTGTCAGTTCTTTGTGAATGGTGTCTCAAGCAGGATGTTTGGGGACTGATTTGTAACAGCAATTTTTGATACTTTTGTTGCTGTTGTTGTTGTTGCCAATCCTTCGTGATCTAGCGCCGGCTAGATCAAATCCATGAGTCCGTGCACCCTAGCAAAATCGAGCACCAAAAGTGGACACGAGAAAAGGTCGTCAAGTGAAAAGCCCAAACAATCGAGGATATGTTAAGGAGAAGCCGGATTCTCCTTACACTTAATACAAGTTGGGAAGACCCTGCTACCATATTCAAAAGTCATACATTTTAAATGGCCACTGATAAGCCGTGAGGCAGCCGTTTGGTCAGATCTGTCTCCCAGAAACTCTAGGGTACCCCCCGGGGGCTTCCGGCCATACCAGTGTGATACTTTTAGTGTATACAGAATATATAAACTGAAGTTTGATTATATATATATATATATATATATATATATATATATATATATATATATATATATATATATATATATATATATATATATATATATATATATATATATATATATATATATATATATATATATATAACCAGAATTTGTTGTCACTCGCAGGTTGTATTATGACCTTTGTTCTAATTATACAATCTCTCAAAGACATAACAAAACTTTTATCCCTCGCATTGCAAAGGATAACCGTACTATTTCAAAGCCTGACATGCAACTCTGAGAAGTTACTACGGAGGGTTATTTAGATTGAAACGTTACTTGGTTGTGAAATTTTCTTAAAAACTTTGTGCTTTCACTGCGTCACAATGTGATGGGTTATTTTCCCTCAAACAGTTTCATTTATACTTAGGCTACAGTCACAAAACGTTTCCTTTTGCTAATGTACAGTGGGTTTTAAAATGAACTTAGCAACATAGGCTGTGTTATTTTGATTATTTAGAAAGTCAGTATAAATCGTATTACGGGAAATATTTGGAATTGTGACTTTGAGATCTATTGCGAATATGTATTTAGTCTCTTCCTATTTGGGATAGTTATGCTCTAGTTGTAATTTTTTAAGCAACTTAATTTTTTTTATTGTTTGTTTCTGTCAATACAACACATGCAATCTGAATAGCCCCTGCAGATTTGACCGTTCTCTGAGAAGAATTAATTATTTACTTGTCATGTGCGGACTTACAGACCTACTGATTTTTAACTTTCCCAAACTCCGTATACACTGGGAACCACTTGTGATGTCCTGTCATTGAACAGGCTACAGAAGTGGAACATTTCCCTGAAGCTTTTGTGTCTGCTGCGAGCAGGATTAAACGTTTCTCGTTAGTTAAAAAAACGCTAGAATATGGCAGTGAGCCATTGAAAACAGCTTAGATGGTCTACTGAGCATAATTTTAAATCTATGCTATTAAAATTGAACAGGAAAGGGAGGGGGTATGGAAACAGCAGCGTAAAAGCCTGTACATCATAAGAATTCCTCGAACTGACGAAGGAGTGTTATTAGACCTAACAAGGAAGGGGAAGGGGTTGAGACTGCTGTTATTCTGGCAGGGTCAAAAGGACATCACAAGTGGTTCCCAGTGTATACGGAGTTTGGGAAAGTTAAAAAATCGGTAGGTCTGTAAGTAACTTTACATACCTAACAAGAATCTTTTATCTAGACCATGAATCTGCATGTGAATTTTTATAAAGTTTTTTTGGGGAAATATAACTTAAATAGAACATTGAGTTAAGTGGGACTCTAATGTTTACAGTGGCATAGCATCTCGATACATTGTAACTGCATCGTAGCAGTGTAGAAAAGTCTCGTTTTGACCCCGCTCTGTGATGTCACACTGTGACAAATATGAACTGAAATTCCTTTGAAATGTATATAAATGATGTGTTTTGTAATGCAGGGTGTCCGGGCTAAAGGTATCCAAAAGTTATGGATTGTTTTTACGGAACTACCCATTAGAATTAATTATTTAAATAGCAAGAACATCTCACCAAGTTTTAATATTAATCATAGATTTCGATCATAGTATCATAGATTTCGATGTGTGTACCTTTTGTAGCACGACTAACGTCTAAATGATAATCCAGTTCTCTCCAAGTGTTTCGTAGCTTATCAGGAGTTATTAGAATGTTTTGCTTGTGGATTCATTAAATCCGTTGTGTATAAACAAAAAATTGAAACTCTGGATGAGTTTCAATTTTTTGTTTATATCATTCAAGCAATAGAGCAGAGAAGCGTATCATTCAAGCAATTCGTCTAATAACTCCTGATATGCTACGAAACCCTTGTAGAGAACTGAATTACCATTTAGATGTTAGTCGTGCTACAAAAGGTGCACATATCGAAATCTATGATACTATGATTGAAATCTATGATTGATATTAAAACTTGGTGAAATGTTCTTTCTATTAAAATATTTTTTTTTAATTCTAGTAGGTAGTTCCGTAAAAATAAGCCATAACTTTTGGATACCTTAAGCCCGGACATCCTGTATATTTGTAACGGCACTCCGATGTTACACATAGAAGCTTCCCATCTTCATTTCATGATTATTTATGTGAGTGTAGAAGTGAAAATGGTATAATTCCCCAAGGTGTGTGGCCAATAACGAATGTATTATAAAGGATGCAGAGGCAGGGGTAAATACAGGATTGTAAACCAATAAAAAATAGAAGAATAGCTGTCGGTGTGGCCAGTGATAGCGATCTGAAATCTAAATTTTACAAGATGGATGGTCGTTATTTTATGGCCCAAAGTAAAAACGTCAGATGAGAAGGGTCAAAGTTGTTTTGCAAAATAAAATTATGTTGGGGGAGGTACTTAATAGACTATGGACAGAGGCGGTGTAATAAAGAACCAATTGGGGCAGGAACCACTGAAAGAAAAGCAGCCCACTGCCCAATGAAAGTGAGGGGCGGGCCAGAATGGCCCCCCTGTAAACGGACAACAGCTCCGCTAAGGACGGAAGGTTTGGAAAAAGAAGGTGAGGGCTCTTGGATTTGGTTCCACAGAGTTAGATGTTAGAGACTCTCGTCTGCCCCAGAGCCTTGGAGAAGTGCGAATATCCCGCCAAGGTGTTCCTATACTAGAGATGATTCTGGGTCCCGGTCGCCGATGCTACCATCATCGCTGCATACATCAGCTATAGTAAGTGCCTCCCCAATAGACTCTAAAAATCATCTTTGACAATATAATTTACCTCTGCTTCTGGGTTCTCAATGTTAAAATTGTTAATATGAAACGGATTGTTATATTAATAGCTATGACAAGTTAATTGAAATTTGGGTTATCAAATAAATGTATGTTTAAGGTCAATGCTTTGTCTTCCTTGCTTGTTCCAACCCATGCATGCATCCATTGTTTCAAGGTAATTAATACCCTACAGTGAGGGTTTCTATTTTCATATTCACTGTAATGTGACTTTTACGACGTGCTATATCAGCATGACAATGTTTCTGCGAACATGCTTGCTATACAGTTAATGAGTCATGATTTCGTGGGAATGTCGGGATTTTTTTTTATCCCAAAGACACATCTTGGCTGCCCATAGTTGTTCAAATATCGCTAAGAACAAAACAATATCTAACAAAGTGTGAACAATGTGGTCATTCATAATTTTGCCTGAGTGTAAATGAGCATCATACGTTTGCTTTCATTTTCAATGAAAAAAAATTACCTTTTTATTTTTATTTTGTACTAGCTGAAAACCCGCACTTCGCTACGGAGTACATTCCAATTAAATACAACGGTCCATGTATGTAATTAATGCCAAATATATATATATATATATATATATATATATATATATATATATATATATATATATATATATATATATATATATATATATAATAAATACAACGATCAATGTATGCAATTGATGTAAAAAACAAAAAAATATATTTATAAAAAATCGTAAGGGATATTTTTATAAAGAAAATAATGTAGAAGAAAATATTCAAATTAAAATTTATAGAACATACTAAAGAATATAGTACAGTTTGAGGAACATATCTTCTACTGTATTTTAATATTTTTTTGGATAATGTCCAATCGTCTGCCGCATTAGCAAAAAATAAAAATATTTTTTTGTCTATTTCGTTGTTATGCACGTGACGATAAATGAATTTAAAGTACCAGAAAAAGAAATCACGTGATCAGCATTTAATAAATTAAATTCTAAAATTTAATCTTTAAAAATTCACCAAAAATCAGAAAATGAAGGTCAAGATTCGAAAAAGATTTCATTTTACAGAAAATTTTATGATCTTTCTCGTGATATAAATTTTATAACTCTCAAATTATTATTTTAAATGCAAACTTTAAAAAAAAAGTTACTAAAACAGCTTAAAAATTTAATTTAAAAAAATCTAAGAATTTTTCAAAAATCTTTCTTATTGCACCCCTACACTATAAGAAGAATCGCCATGCAAAATTTCAGCCCTTTAGGTCCAGTGGTTTGGTCTGGGCTTTATATGTCAATCAGTCAGTAAGTCAATCAGTGAGTCATTCAGTCAGTCAGTCAGTTACTGAACTGTTTTATATATAGATTAGGGATTGGATTGTGTTTTGTATTTCTACAGTAATAAAAGCATATACACCGCGTAACACTTATTTCAGTAATGCACTACTACTGGTAGTTTGGATGTTTGCGTTTTATATTTATCTATTTATGCGAGAGGGAAAAATAAATAAAACGAGAAAAAATTTCCATTTCCTTCCACGGACGCTCGTTGTTTAACATAAAGAGCCAAATTCGCTGATATTTGTTAGAAAAAGAAAAGAGAAATCTCGAGTTTGTTATGCGCGGCAAACATCCCCCGTGCGTGTCCCGAAAAGTGAAAGCGAAAACTCTCTCTCTGCGCAAGGGTGGTCGGGCAGTACGCTTGCGTCACGCACGAGAGATCCTCTCGCGCGAGTTGTAGGCAGGCTCGACCGCCTCTCCTCATTCAGTGCCGGGCAACAGCGGCTGGAAGGACCTACGATTGTGCTCCGACGACACAGAGATGATGATGCGAACGAGATATCCGGCCTTCCTCCTGGTGCTCTGCATCTTCTCCAAGGCAGAATTTGGATTTGCCGCCAGTCTTGGAGTCTCCGCAGCAGGTGAGCAGAGATTTGTAAACATAAATATTGCATCATAATATTGTATATGCAATGACATGGAGGATCAGGATGTTTCACAGTTAGAAGACCGCAAGTCATGTAAAAATACCGAGCCAGGTTTTGTTTATTAACCTAATTATTAGTATTTCGTTAATATTATTATTATTATTATTATTATTATTATTATTGTTATTAATATTATTCAATATTTCTTTGGAGAATGTCTCTGGAATGAAAGAAAAGATTTGTGTTAGATTGGATGTGTTATTTTTCATAATGTTACCCAAACTATTCAGTTAATTTATGAAAAACTAGCTGAATACCCGTGCTTCGCTACGGAGTACATTAAAATTAAATACAACGGTCAATATATGCAATTATGTATGCAATTAATTCATATATATATATATATATATATATATATATATATATATATATATATATATATATATATATATATATATATAAATCGTAACGGATATTTTTACAGACAAAATAATGAAGAAGAAAATATTCAAATTAAATCTAATATAACATACTAAAGAATTTAGTACAGTTTAATATAGTACAGTTTGAGGAACATTTCTTTTACTGTATTTTAATTTTTTTTTTGATAATGTCCAATCGTCTGAACATTTGAAAGAAAAAAAAATATGTATTTTTTGTCAATTTATTTCGTTGTTATGCACGTGACTCAAAATTAGTTTAAAGTATCACAAAAAGAAAAGAAAACCACGTGATCAGCATTTAATAAGTTATATTCTAAAAATTTTTCTTTAAAAATTCAACAAAAATCAGAAAATGGAAGTAAAGATTCGAAGGTTTCATTTTAAAGGAATTTTTATGATCTTTCTCGTGATATAAATTTTATAACCCTCAGATTATTATTTTAAATGCAAACTTAAAAGAATGTTATAAAAACAGCTTAAAAATTTAATTTAAAAAAATCTAAGAAGAATTTTTCAAAAATATTTCTTAGTTCACCCTTACACTATAAGAAGAATCGCCATGGGAAATTTCAACCCTTTAGGTCCAGCGGTTTGGTCTGTGCGCTATTTGTCAGTCAGTCAGTCAGTTACGGAACTCTTTTATATACTATATAGATAAATGATTTTGACTGGTGGTCGACCAGAGTGGTTATAAAATTATTAAGATTTGTTTTAACTATTCATTTTATTAGTTTTTATTCGTATCAATTCTTTTCTACCTGTGTATGTATGTGTGTGTGTGTGTGTGTGGGGAGGGGGGTGATAGGAAAGTGTAGATGTCTATTATCAGTAAACATAAAAGTTTCAGAATAATGCACAATGACACGAATACAGCCTTGTGAAATAATGCTTGTTCAGGGCAAGTAACCGCAATTTTTTAAGATTTGAATTGTCTATTAACTTAATTATTAGCTTATATTTAATTTTTATGAATTTTTCTACTATAATAATATTTATTATTTATTTTGGAAGGCATGGCATAGGAGCGGAAATTCTGAATATTTTATCAAGTACCTCTTTTAAACTCTTGTGAAATATTAAGATTTGCCCTTAGTTCAAAACAATATTAGTTTGCAACAATATTAAGACACATCAGTTTACTCACATTTCTGTATTTTTTATTTATTAAATTTTATTTTACTTTTATTAACATTTTTGAACGGGTGTCATAAACTTGAAGTGACACTCTTTTATGGACTTGAAAATCTGTAGCGTTTATTTATTCAATTTAATTCGTTTTTTTCGCAGTGATATTTGAAAACGTTTAAATGGTTACTTTTATGGCTACTTATAGCTACTTTCTAGTTTTTGGTTAATAATATATTTATTTGGCACCTAGTGCTTCAACAATGCGTTTGTATTGGTGGATTTGGCTTTTGTACCACTTATTTACTTTTTACTAGATAATTTATCACCAATGAAGTTGTATCACTGAATTGTACGTTTATGTATTTGTTCTTTTTTATTGTCACCTACACTTTTTGACGACATTCCACGTTTGAGTAATACAACCTAAATTTATGATTTCGTCTAAAATTTTGAGATTTAACAATACATTTGTATTTTTCATTTCAATGTATATCTTGTACATTTCTCTATTTATTCATATACATTTTCCATTACTACTTTTTAAAAGCTTTCGAAAATTTCCCCTGATATACTTTTAATATTAGGTCATTTATTTATTTAGGGACTTGTTTTTGCCGTTTTGATTTCTCATTAGTGACAGAAAATTATCTACTTTTATATTGTTTCATTTTCATTTATTAAGTTATTTATTTTTGTTTTTAACTTTTATTCATTTAATACTACTTTTATTCATTAACTTTCATTAATTTAATACATAATTTTAATATTAGGTCGTTTATTTATTTAGAGATTTGTTTTTACCGTTTTGCTTTCTCATTAGTGAAAGGAAATTATTTGTTTTTATATTGTTTCATTTTCATTTCTTAAGTTATTTTTTTTAAACTTTTATTAATTTAATACTACTTTTATTCATGAACTTTCATTAATTTAATACATACTTTTAATATTAGGTCGTTTATTTATTTAGAGATTTGTTTTTATCGTTTTGCTTTCTCATTAGTGAAAGAAAGTTGTCTACTTTTATATTGCATCATTTTCATCTCTTAAGTTATTTATTTTTTTTAAACTTTTATTCATATTTCTCAATTATGTTGTTGTTGCTAACGCCCTCTGGCCGGAAATTTATAAATTATAAAATTATTAGTTGAAACATTTAGGTTGTTTAATTATTTGTCTCTATGGTCATTTTTCAAAAAAAAAAATTGTAACTTTGAACCATACATAGGAATCACTTTCTTAGTACAGATTCGTTTTATGTACTTTTTGTTTATTCATAAACTTTTAATTTTTAATTTTTAGTAGTACTTCTCGACTGTAAATGAGAGTATCTATTGATAATTTTCAAGTTTCAATTCTTGGACATTTCAGTTAATACAGGCCTCAAATGTTCAGTAAAATTAAGTAGATTTTAATATATCGTCGATATTAGCCTAATAAATGATGTCATTTTGACCAACAGTATCTTAATAAATTTCGTGTTAATCAAAGCCACAAAGACTTTCTAAGAGGGGTAAACTTTTAATATATATTATGATCAACTAAAAATACACCAGTAATTCCTATTTCTTTCGGGTAGACGTACATTTACACATTATGCTACTTTTATATAAATGATCAAAAATTTAGATAAATTGTACAGTATATAATTTGTTCCGAATTTGTCCTTTATTATTTTTATTATATATATATATATATATATATTCCTAATACATGGTTCGGAAACTTGGTCTCTAACAAAAAACGGAGAATACAGAATTGCAGTCTTAGAGAAGGGTTCTCAGAAGCATCCTTGGAGGTGTCAAAAAAAATTGCCTGTGGTGGAGACTTTTTAATTCAGAAATCTATAGATTTTTTAAAGAACCCGATATTATTATGAGTTTTAAAATTAAAAGAATGAACTGGGCCTCTCATATTGCTAGAATGGATGAAAAAATCCAGTAAAGAAGATTTTTGTTGCAAGGCCCTTTAGTAGTTGGAAAAGAGGAAGGCCAAAACTAAGATGGCTTGACTCTGTTGAATCAGAAAAAGAACTCTGTAGACTCTGTTGAATTGGAGTAAGGAACTGGCAGACCAGGTCTAGGAATAGGTTGTTCTGGAGGAATCTTCAACAGAAGGCCCTGGCCCACCCTGGGCTGTCGTGCCAAATATGATTATATATATATATATATATATATATATATATATATA